>CM046062.1:3293890-3528890 GCA_025215515.1 Schistosoma japonicum
GTTTTACGGGATAGGGGTGCTAGCCCTATGCCCAACCCTCCTCCTTTACCCGGGCTTGGGACCGGCAACAACCCTAGAAGAGCTGCGGGCGGAGTCCGTCGAATTCTTACGACGGACTACAGTGCAAAATTGTGCATGGAGGACAGCTGACAAATGCATTTTCAGTAAGAACCGGTGTCACACAAGGCTGTCTGCTCTCGCCCTTCCTCTTCCTCCTAGTGGTCGATTGGATCATGAAAACCTCTACATCTGAGGAGAAGCACGGGATTCAATGGACAAGTAGGATGCAACTTGATGATCTGAACTTCGCGGATGATCTAGCACTTCTATCCCATACACGACAGCAAATGCAAGTGAAGACAACCAAAGTAGCAGCAACCTCAGCATCAATAGGCCTGAACATACACAAGGGAAAGAGCAAGATCCTCAAATTCAACACCGAGAGCACGGACCTAATTGAACTTGATGGTGAAACTCTGGAAGAAGTGGATACCTTTACATACCTGGGGAGCATCATCGATGAACAAGGAGGATCCGATGCAGATGTAAGGGCAAGGATCGGCAAAACAAGGGCAGCATTCCTACAGTTGAAAAATATATGGGACTCCAAACAACTGTCAACTAACCTCAAAGTTAGACTCTTCAACTCGAACGTCAAGTCAATTCTTCTGTATGGAGCTGAAACGTGGAGAACTACTGCAAACATCCTCAGGAGAGTACAGGTATTTATCAACAACTGTCTACGTAGAATATTGAATGTCTGTTGGCCGAAAACCATCAGCAACAGCCTACTTTGGAAGAGAACAACCAACTTCCAGCTGAAGAGGAAATCAGAAACAACGTTGGAAATGAATAGGACATACACTACGGAAATCATCAGACTGTATCACGAGACAAGCACTAACTTGGAATCCTGTTGGAAAACGGAAAAGAGGAAGGCCGAAGAACACCCTGCGTCGAGAACTGGAAGCAGACATAAAAAGGATGAACAGTAACTGGAGACAGCTGGAAAGGATTGGTGAGGACAGAGTTGAATGGAGAATACTGGTGAGCGGCCTATGCTCCTCCGAGAGGGGTAACAGGCGTAAGTAATTATTCACCCAAAAAACAATAGTTCAATTGAGTATCAAAAGGGGCTCTATATAAACAAAGTGATAATATCGTGAAGAAGTGAGGTGTAATCAAGATAAAGATAACATTATATAAGTGTGATGTGCTGACGGAGATAGCCTAATTATTCGTTTAGGTGGTGCACTATACGTGATACGATAAGTACTGTTAATCTTTTCAGGCTTTAGTCTTTTATTCCGACACATCCGACTAATTAATCAAGAATAAGATAAGTTGGACATAATGCATATATTACAGCAATACCGAGTGATTAATCACAAAAGCCAATCATAAAGGTAAATAAATTGGTTAAAACAATCTATCCATTCATTTGTGATTAGTCATGTATCTGCCTACGTTTTCATTAACCAGCCACAGCATGGATAGACTAGATATATCAATAAGTGGATAATAATACATGATATTATTGGAATGTAGTATTCTTAGAATTCAGTACTGATCTTACTATGGGTCCTGTTTGTGAAACCAAATGTATTATTAATTAATAGCATTAGAACCCAGTATTCTGAATCACAGTTACGAAGTAACGCCATGAGAACTTAGTAATAGTGGTTGCATTGTATTGTACTAACTAGCAATCGAATCAAAACGTTTAAACCATCAAGTAACCTGAGCAGGATTATGTTATTATTATATCATCGTATATCGAAATACCAGTGTATTAAATGTAGATAAGCGTAGGGGGAGGGGTAAGAATAAAACTACTAGTGATATGTATAGAATCTGAAAGTCAGATGGCATACTACACCAAAGCAGCGTAAGAAAGTGTTATGATGTGCACTATGGTCGGTTACGATATACGGAGACAGTAACCTTGATGAGAGCCAATACTGGAAAACCCAGACACCAAAGCCGTTGTTCTATACTCGCATGTCTACCTTGTGATCCCTAGTCCTCCAAATCGGATTGAAGAACACAAGATATATGAGTGAGTAACCAACCAGTTAAATTATACTTCACTCATCCGTTTGCATACACACAAAACCTGATCACACAGTGGGTCGAGAAGAGGAATAGCATATATGCAAAAGAAGGACAGTGACAACTAAGAACTGAGGGAAAAATAATTAGTTATTGTTACTGAATGAAAGTAATATGATGACAGTTCATAGGTTCAGTGAGAGGTTAGGATGAAGGAAGCATAGCATAAATAAAAAATAATCGTCTATATGATTTAAAATAAGTGGAACAGTCTTCTAAAAGACAGTTCGAAGTTAGTTATTCTTCTTGAATCACTCAATATAACATAAAGGAAATGAGTGGGTGGATACATAAGCACTCACACTTAAGACGAAATACATGAATGATAACACATAGTAAAATGTTTATGGAAACACTGAGAATTCTAGGTTCTATAACATTTCAATTGTATTATTTAATTCAGTATGATTTTTCACTCATTCAATAGAATTGTTCTTGATACTAATTTTGCACGAAGTTTATTGAATCTGGAGAATTCTTCAATTAAAAATCAGTATTCACCATAGATTGATCTCAGTTAAATACCACTGAAAACTGAGGAACATTGAACAATTGTTTCGTCCTAGTATGAAACTATCCCAAGAAATACGTAACCAATAAAGTCACTAGGCTAGGATCTAATGGTAAAATTTTCAATCCATTTATTTGTGACACAGCACGATGCTATTTATTGATAACTGTCATAAACTAAGTAAAGTGGAAATTGTACCATTGGACGCCTACTCAGTGGTACTATTGGCTAAGTATTCTACCAGAGACTTCAAGATCCTGGACTTGTTGCCTTGTACATGTTTGCACACTGGAGAGGTGTCCAACATTATGATGAAAAAGGAGTCCAGAGTTCCACATTTTTAATGGAACCTAACTGAGGCCAATGTATGACGAATATAAACAACAAATTAAGTACCTATCACCATAAAACCACCTAAACTCGACAATTATTATTTTGTAGAAAACGTCACTAAATATATAATTTTCAGTTAAAGCAAAGGACATTGTTAGAAAGAAAGAATTTTCTTCGCTGAGTTATCTTAATTTCTTCTACAATGATACAACAAGCTTCCTGGGCTATTTACAGTAGTTTAACCATTAACGAGATAATACAGATAAGCACATACATTCATAAATATACTACTTACGGTACTGGTTATATTCATTGAATAGTGAAACTAAAATTGTGAAGCATTCTCTGTCAGTTGTAAATTGTTCTCTTGTGGATTAAAACATGAAACAAGTTAAATAATTCAAGCAATTTTGAATATAAGGAAATCCACTTAAATCCTTTTTCTCTTCTTCTTCTTCTCCTCCCTTTCTTATTCTCATGTTGTTGTTTACACATTTTCTGATGATAATGTTGATGTCGAATGGTTAAACGATGTATAATGGTAGAAAGGAACCATTACGATAAAAATATAGTACAGCATAATTTGAGCGTAGAAATATCAGCAGAAAGTGCACCTCTTAAGCCTTGTACTATAATTGACAAGATAAAAGAACTAAATGACCAATGTACATTTTCAATATCAATGGAGTTTGTCTAATAAATACGTGAATTGAGGTGATAAAAACCCTTATTTTTGACAAATTTAAGGCTACAATAACTTTATTCCCTGTACAATACTCCCTCTATTTGTAGCAATTAATCTGCCCTATTTCCATTTCAGATGCTTAAAACTTTTCCAGAAATCCTCAAAGAATAGTTTGTTTAGTTGCCTTGTTGTTGATTAGGATCGGCAGACAGATTTTATAGGAATCTAGTTGATCGGTTATCATCTGGATAAATGATAATCGGAGAGGACATATGTTCGAGTTTTCCATCAGCCCACTAAGTTATACTGGTCTTGAATTTATAGTCTTCATAATTCACACTGAAAAGTGGGCAGCCACTTATCATCTTAATCGTTTACAAACTTCATGTGTACGAAATGTGAAAATTTTTTAACTATGACTCTTGAAATCCTTGAAGTATCTTAGAGATTCGTATTTAAGTAATCCAGCGAAGTGTTACGAACAACTCTTCAATTTTATCAACGTAGTGACTACGATTAAAGTGAAAACATTCAAAGGCGATATGACGCTGATACTGGGTTAACCAATATAAACAAATTCAAACTGTCAATTTCTATTGAAGTTTGACATATACGGCCAGGTCAATTGAACAGGACAGTAAGCACATACACGATCACTTCACGGATAGAACTCATGAAGAACCAGTATCATAGCGAACCCCTATTTCTTAGTTCATTGAGTAATACTTATATACATATAAGAATACTTGATTTGTAAAGTTCAACTATTTCAGCAGTGTGACAAATATCACCGATGACAATTGATGATATTCACACAATATCATGAATAGACAGAAACTGGAAATGTTGACCAGTAGGTCATTAGGTAACATCATTGTAACGATATTTACATATCCTGAGTTCGATCCCTGATGACATTCATAGGTATGCATTAAAAAAAATGTTATACAGTAAAATTAAATAGTTGCTAAATGCTTCTAATTTTTTTTTAAATGGTTCGTTCTTTAGTCAAAGTTACCTTTAATTAATGATTGTGTTACAAGTTGTAAAACTAAAAAAAAAACGATTCCAGTTTTATCGTCATTAAATTTCAATAATTCAACGTTAATCCTGATATCACGAATTGATCTGAACCAGACAACCATTGATCACCTGGAAGCACTGGACAACTGTTTCGTCCTAGTATGGGACTCCTCAGCAGTGCGCATCCACGACCCTGTTGGGGATCGAACCCAGGACCCTCTGGTTCCGCGACGAGCGCTTTACCATTGGACCACTGAGCCGGCTCCTAATGGTTGATATTTCAGAAAACAAATTAACTATCTCCACTACAACCCCCTTAATTCAACGTTAATTGAACATTTGATTACATTAAAACAATTAATTGAAATGAATTATGTGACTAGACAAATAAAACGTATAACATATCAGAACAAAATTATTTAGTAAGTTGATGATATCAGTCAAGGCAGTACTACCAGTAAAATCCAAAACATACGTTTCATTCTATTTATGATGTATTCACTGGATATACCAGAATCATAGTGTTGATATATACGCTTAAACTGGTTATCCACTGAACTACTGAGTTCAAATAGTCGCCTACTTATAAGGCTATGTGCATGATTAGTCGATTGTTTAGATATTATTAGTTAGCTATTAGTTTTTAGTAAAGTTGATGTGTAAGACATAGGATTTGTCCTATTTGGAGGCGTAGAATAGATGTGTCTACATTCTAATATTAATGTACACATCAAGACTCAGATTGAATACTTTTCGTGTTTCAGATCCCAAAGCGTTTTGGTCAGCTCAGTAATGTCATCAGCCACCACTAACTAAATATTACCAAGGTTTAAACCTAATCTATCCAATTATATTTGTAAATTTGATTATTACTATGATATGCATACTCAGCTGTTTAGCATATGGAAGTGATCACTGAACTTAATAAGCAGAATATGCGGTGAGTAAGCACGGCTTCCATCAACCTCGACGTACAATTTTAGTCAAAATACAAGTAGGTCAGAAGAAAGTCAGGAGAGGCCAAAACATTACGTAACATTAGTTGATTAAGTTACTGAAGTAGCCCATGTTATCCAGTGTAGTCTACCATGTCGGTGTATGTCAGATAGAAGTAACCAGTAATTAGAGACATTTGGTAACATTGATTGTGACCGACCACAGAAGTGAAGATACATTCACTATGTGTCTTCGTTCAAATGTTGCTTCTGTAAGGAACCCTCGAGAACAAATCGAAGAAAGTCACCATGTCTGATTACAATTTCTGACTAAAATTTCGAGACACTTTCTTGATGTTAGCCGCCAGTGAAAACATGGTTATTATTAATAGCATAAGAGGTTTGTCGAGACTGTTTAGTTTGAGTTCCAAGCAATAACCATGAGATTTTGTGTTTGTTCCCTGGTGGCAGGATGGAAGTATGGTGTTGAGGTACTACCTAGACGAGTGTTTCCTGGTTATAATTCACGAATAAACACCAATCCATATAATAGAAGCGATCAATATTCACTAGATATTCAAAATTTAAAAAAAATGCTTGAGTTATAAACTTACCTAAAATTATCAATATACCTCACCATGTTTGTTTCCAAAGGAACAATTGTACCACCAGAAGTAATACAAACAATCTTATTTATTGTAGGATGATCTGATATCATAGTTAGCCATGAATTAAGACTATGTTCAATAAAAGACAGTTTGTTTCTTGCATTATTATTACTTTCAGTTTCCAGTTTATCCAACCAAGAATCTATTAAATTCATTTTTAGTGATATTTGCTTGTATAATCTATTACGAGCGAAAAACAATGCATTGAATTTTAAAAAGAATTTTCAAACTACTTATAAGTAGAAAATAAAAATATAACTAAAATTGTTATGAGAATTATTGATATGACTTGCTTGGATAAGTAATAGGAACCAAGAAACACTAGATAGATGTTTCTCCATAGTATAGGACTCCACAGTAATTCACAACCATATCCCCATTAAGGATCAATCTTAATTGTTTGAAAGTTAGAAGTTCTTCACAAAGGTTAAATGTCCTGGGCTTGATTATTCATTCACCATGTTAAGGAATCAGTATAACAAGGTGAAACAGGTATGCAGTACTTTCATAACATCAAATTCATATTTAAAATTGTTTACTGATTTTGATCATAGCTCGAAATATTATTAAAACAATGATTTTAATGAAAGTGTGAATGAATTGATATGACCATGTCACTATATCTATGTTCACATCATTTTGGTTAGGTTGAAATTTTCAATACATTCAAGAATTGATGATCAACTAACTAATTGATATGTATACTAGAGGGATGACTTCATGAAAAAAATTACAAATTTTAGAGTTCAAAAACGACAGTAAGCAGTTACTTATTAAAAGTACTCAAACGAAGTAGGGTATTAATCAAATGGCTAAATCAATCAACTTGAATCCATTGACTGACAGTTGTGAATCAAGATCTATACACTTCTTTTCATGCGACCATTTAGTGTCATTATCCTTTGTACGACGAGTGTAGGTAAAAGTAAATTGAATGACTCTTTCATACTTGGCTAATAAATCTAGAACAAAAGATTATGACCTATGTAGATGATAAAATTCTATTTTAAGTAGACATTCAGTGGTGAAATCCAATGTGATCTAATCACTGTTTACGAGTTAATGTACTCCTATTTCTATGAAGGATAGTGATACTAATCTGTTGTCCAAACCAAAGTAGGTTGAGCTGGGAATCGAATATGAGAACTGTCGATAGGAGACTGGATACTGGAATCACCAAGTGATCATATTATGATAGGCAATAATGCGACTGACTTATTAAGTACAGATCCAAATAATTAGCTTTATAACTACGTAATTAGAAGTCGACTGCTACTTAAAACTATTTTATTAGTGTTAGTCAAGCCAGATCCATATGAACATGGAGTTCAATAAATTCAGAAACGAAAACATGGTTATCATGTATAGTGATGGTGGGAATTGCAGCACAAATCTGTCTTGAGACTGATATACAGAAGTGACTAACTGACATATCAATAACAGCTTATCCTGTTAGCATACAACTCAGTAATTAGTCTTAACGACTGAGGTCATCCAAAGCATTTTCAATTGTCACAAAACACTTAAAATCTTAGAGTTTTCTAGATGTGTGACTACTATGCAGCATAACAAGTTAAACTGATTAGTTTATAGCAAACAATTGAAAATAACTTAATACTTTGGAGTTGAAATCTTTTTTAGTAAACGTTTCACTCTAATATACAGCACTCATTTATTAAATGAGAGTAACAATGACTAGAAGTATTAGATACAATTCCTATTAACTCACTAAACATTGCAGATAACTTATGATACTTTAACCATATGCTAAGATGTAGTTACTTGTCTTAAAAATGTCATTAACTAAGTAGCTATGATACATAGAAGAACATAAATATTGAAAATATGAAGATGCCTACAATAGATCTAGCAATCATATGTCGTAACACAAAACTACAGTATAGATTATTTTCTTTCCTAGTCAATAGTGTAAATATGACAAGAATAAACGGTATTAACAAGATGAATGTTTACGTTGTGTTACTCAACAGACTAGTGTCAATATACAACATTTACATTATAATAAATTCAACTCTCTCTCTCTCTATATATATATAATAAATTTATATTTCAAACTAGCAAAATGAATAAGAAACGGAAAATATTTTCCCGCCAATCAAGTTTAAAATTGTATGTATGTATGTATGAAAAGAGATCTTCATCAAAAAGAAAAGCAAAGAAAAAAAAAAGAAGACATTCTAATTTATAAAGAATTATATAATTAACGCACAATCTTATACATGTACAAGGAACGAAAAAAAAAGAAAGAATTAAAAAAAAGAAAGAAAAGAATATACACTTAAAAACAGTTAATTATTGTTACTGTACAACAAGATATTTATTGAAGTATTACATAACAACTGTTGTTGTTGTTTTTTTATATTATACAAATTATATGGATATAATAATTGTACTTGAAAAATAATACAAATCAAAGATACTACTACTGTTTACCTATCAATTGTTGAACGATATGTTTGTTTCAATTCAATAAGATAATTATCAGAAGAAGATAAGATGAAGAGTAAGAGGAGTAGGTAGGAAAAAGAAATGAGTATAAAGAAAAGAATTATTAGTAATAGAGAATAAAGAAGGCACAAAATAAATTAATGGAATATCATCATTGAATTCATTAGTCATTAGGTAAAGAATAGTCAATCCAAATACTTGTTATATTTTTAGAGAGAATACAAATATAATCAAAAAAGATAAACAACAACAAACAGACAAAATGGAACTACAGAAGAAACTTATTCAACTTTTCTTTATTTTTGACCAGAAATAAAAAAAAATATAGAGTCCTAGAGGAATCGTGATTGATGATACACAACACAAAATGAATATTGAAGTGATACAATCCAAAATGTACAAATTTCGAAAGAACCAATTGGTGACTGTGCGAGTAGTATGCATATACAGTAATCAATATAATAGCAACGTGATAATTTTGATAAATTTTGAAATATTAACATAATTTACAGATAATTTTACTAAAATTTATTGACGTTGATTGTTTTTATCAATCAGTAGTTGATAGGATACTTCTAATTGCTGCATCGATATCTGGATCTTCAGAGTGTTGAACTGCTGACAGGTTATGCGTTTGTCCATTGTCCAGCAAACGTAATGATTTATTAGGTGGCTCATCCTGTAAAAGGGAATAAAGATTACAAAAGATTAGTATTCTAAGTGTGAGAAAAATTGCTAAGGTTGAAGTTATTCACAACATTTTCAATAGAAATTGCATTTTAGTCATTTGGAGCTACTAGCCACTATCCAGTATGAACATGTTTAAGGTGGTGCAGCCCAACAAACCATAGGAAAAACACAAATATACTGAAAGTCAGTTAGTCAGTTACAACGTAGAACTTGGTACATGCGTACATCAGTTCAAGTTGCCATGCCTCAATTAGCAGATAAAGATTAAATTGTCGGGCCAAATCCATGAAACATAGGTATTGAAATGAATTCTCTAATGGAATATGTAGCATACACCTACTAAATGGATGGAAAAATGATCAAAAGTGTCGATGAATGCAAACTTAGTAAAACTAAAGTTGGATCGCAGCTCGCAAGTGGAATCTAGGATGTGCATTTCGTTCTATTAAGGAACTTGCCAACTAGACGTACTGAAATCCGTATTGATATTTACACAGGGACACGCATTCCGTACATTCGTGTCAGATAATTACATTTGTGCAACAGGTATGTATACAAAATCGGAATGTGTTTTCTTTCTTCTTGCTCAGTGTCTGTTGTCATAGTTGCATCTTGAGCCGATTGCCTCGATACACCGTTAACTGACAAATAAGAAAGATATAAACTCGGTATCGAGAAAGTTGTGGGCGAAAGCAGTTATGAATATAGCTAGCGTTAACCAAATAATTCAGCTTTGAGAATATTTGTACAAGGATTAAGTAGCTGTTTTAACATTAACTTATGAAGTGTCTTGCTACAGATAAGCACAGTAATCGTACCTTGGGACTTGTGATAGGTGACATTGATGTCTTTTCAATATATCTTTCACGAACCCTGATTGCTGTTAATATATGATTACACCTCCTTATACATGAACATCAACCTAGTTAGTTATCGAGTAGTACCGGTATAGTTACTACTGTATTCTGACTTATTTATCAGTTACAGATTCGTGTACTTGTACTTCCAGCTACATATTTTATTTGTCCGAAGCGAAGGTCTCAAACAATGACTTTACGTTGAAAAGTTTAGCGCTTTAAACATAGTAATTGTTCCAATATGGTGACTGGCAAAACAGTCGCTGTATCTAGGGAATGCAAACTATGGTACCTTCATATTTTAACTCACAAATAGTCTAGCTGATTTTTGGATAATAAATCGAAGTGATTAGAAGGAACATAACCCTTCAGTTGAGTATTGTAATAAAATACATTACTCCAACGCTACAACTAATATGCATATACTTGAAAAGGACTAGGGACACCTTACCAACTACTTTAAACCAATCGAATGAATATAATTAATAGTGTACGCTATGTCGAGTCACTTAGGTTAAGGATGGCCACATTACAATTTAATCGACAAACAAAAAAATAGTCACTAATACCACTTAGAAATTAATTACAATAAATATATTAGCATAAGACAACGGAAACTACGAGAGGATAAATGTGATTACCATCGAGTTGGATTCATTATCGAAATTATTCTCAATTAAACGAGTATGCATATCAGCTATATTTATATCTCTATCATGCATTAATTCTTGCCAAAATGCATATGCATCGTCAAATTCATCACATTCTGAATAATTTTTCATGTCTTCAGCAGTAGTAATAGGTCGGTGGTTATCGTCGAGCAGCCCATTAGCAGAATTTTTATCTAATTTTGATCGGCTTATTATTAAAGGAATCCCGAGACCAAGTAGACGATCCGCTTCCGCTTCATCAGATGACTCGTCATTTAAATCTTCATCATCTTTTGTAACGATTGTCGTAGTAGTGGTTTGACTTTCCACACCGCTATATGGTAGTAGGATGACAGTGTTTGATATCGATGTTGTTGAGTCCATTAATAATGCATGTTCATTGGAAGAAACAGAAAACGACTGAGTCTTAACTTTTGTGCCATTATTACTATTATCTTTATTGAGTGCTGTACACTCTGGATTTTCTAAGGGGAGGTTGATCTCGGCGACAGCTGTCTTACCATCGGTATCAAATTTGAGAGGACGTAGATAGGCTAGAGGACCTAAAAGATCACACCATGGTGAAGGAAGTAAAGAAACTGGATGCTTTAAAATAGGCGTAGTTTTCTTGTTTGTACTCCACTTATCATTGATAGAACTATTTAATACAGATTGTTCGTTAGTAACTTCCATAGCACTCGATTCTCCATCAACGCAACTGTCTTTATCGCTGTGTAAAGCTAATGCTTCTGAGAACACTTCTTTCTCAGTAGTAAATACATCTCGTTCCAAATCCAATGCCATACTAGCAACCAATAAGCGATCTTCTATAAACGGTCCTAGTTTGTGCTATTGTCCATCACGGTGAAAAACAGCAGAGAAAAATAACAAATATATAAATACTGGTAACACGGAATAAAAATGATGAGATGATTAAACTACTACTCAGAGTATTTTATAGATAAAAAAATTAGGTAAGCACAGTCATAATAAATGGTCTACATATATACCTATAACACAATCTGTACGCTGTGCAGTATTTCTAAGTTTCGTTTTGTACCTTTGAAACTTGTCCTTTAATAGTAGACGACTTATAAAAGTTACTATAGTTTCTAAACTTTATAAACCACCACCTTGCGATATTAGATTTCATCATTAAATGGGTGCATTCGAGTCCAAGGCATATTAGATAAAAGCTTCATTCTAATTTGAGACTCCCTAGGAGTGACATTTGCAGTACCTTGATATTGAATTTAGACATTTTGCATTGGGCATAAAGCTTCTCAAAGAAAACTACTAGTTGCATAATCTTTCAACACATATGTTATTGTGGCACAACATTTGTGAGTGGACACAACATTTATTAGATGTTACAATGCAGCGAATATACGGAAAATACAAAAATTGAATTGACATTCTAAAAGAATGTATTGCAAAAGGAGACAAGATTAGTGTATCATAAAACCATTATTACCCAACCATCATTCTCAGCGTATGATAGAGGCTGGTGTAGGAGTAACATAAAATTAAGTCAGAGGCGGTCAAACCAAAATGCGGCACTAATCCACGAAAAGTGGCTGAGTGTATCCAACTGTTAAAAATACGACAAATTTTAAATGTGATGCGGGCAGAACTATAGATAATCAATTTTTGCATTTCGAAAAGACGACAAAATGATGAGAACATTTTGTCATACTTCACAAGTTGATCTTCATTTATAACTGCCTATTTGTATTGAAAGATTATAAATAGTTGGTAATAATTTAACATCAACTTATAAATTCGGATGAAAAGTTCTCATCAACTTTCATGTCTTTACAAATGTAAATAAAATTACTCATCTATAATTCTCCGTACTAATAAGTAGCATAAAATAGTATTTAGGATTTATTGTGTATTGTATGATCGGATAAACACAGCTTGTTGAATTGAGTTATGTAGGCAGATGCAAACTAATTAAGTAGTAAGAGGCTCCATGAGAATCGCGATCAGTGGTTGGAGATATTGGTTGATGATATAACACAAGTATAACTATTCTATATGTTTAGTCATTTCCACTACTACTAAACTATTTCAACCGTTTTACTGATCGTTGTGTCAAACCCTATGTCATTTGTCTGACAAACTATGACTTCAGTTAGCGCGTTTATAAAACACATAAGTATATAAGACATACCAATGATTCCTTAAAAATTAAAGAGTTTACAGCTTCAATTGTTTCTTTTTTCTTTTGTAAAAGAAAGTTAACAGATTTCTCCAATATCAGGTCAACTAAAATGATAAATAAATCAATAGTAAACAAATAACTACTAATTCTTTAATTTAATTAGCATATGCAATTCAATGAAGCGAAAAAAAGTATAATTATCTGTTGAGCTAAGCAAAACTGACTGACTCTAGGATTGTACTAGCTTTAAATTCATATATACATACACATATACATTGTAAAAGGCTGAAGCAACATTCTGAATGTACATTAAATATAAAGTGTTATAACGGGGCAAGGAATTGAAATCACAACCTGTAAAGTCTAATTTTGTGATATTGAGACCCCTGATGTTACACTACAATTGTTGAACATTTCGTAGCTATGCTATTTGTATGGCTTAAATTGTAAGCTTTTCTTCGACTTACAGTTATCAAATCTGTTTTCCTCCCACCCCCCCTTAGTTATTGTAACCTTATTATGACTCTATTATCTTAATTTCTGTACACAACGCCCCTAGTCCAATATTTAAAGTATTTTGTATTTTCTGCAACTATTTGGTCCAATATATGGTGCATAAAAACCATTGTTTTCGTTCAATAAACAACTCGATCTTAGCTCTCATTTGTTGGTGTTTGTTCTCTCTATTCATACCTCTGACGTAGGCTTTGGTGATCAGACAAAATGCCAGCCAGTCAACGTTTACTAAATCTAACAGATCATAGTCGTAACGAAAGTTCCATTGCCTTGCTTCCTCCACGTAATCACTAGGAAGGCCATTACAGTATGGAAAGCTTCCGGTCAATTAGTCAATGAGTACTGTATATTAGAGCGCAATTAACAATTGAAATGTAGAGCTGACTTAGACATGTTTATATTAGACGATTGTGGATAATTCTAGAAACTTGAAATCAATTCGTTAGTAAGTAAAATTGCACTTTGATATGCAGCATTCACACAATGAATTAGTGGACTGACAGTGTTGAATGCAACATAATTTTATCAAATATTGTAACCTTTGTGAAAAACCTCAGTTCTCCATAATTCCTAGTTATTAAATATTGAGGCATTTTTAAGTGCAGTGGTACATTTCAATTTGAAAGTTTCTGCTCTTTTACGAAGGAACCTTGCTGGTTACACTTTAAAGGTCGTGATTTAATATACGAAATGAGCAGAATTGAAAGCAAATATACACAAATAATCAATTTATACATTTACACTGATAGTCAACAACTGACTGCCTGACCAAGTTGTTGGAGGATAAATGTAAACACTGACTGACCACCTACCTGCGATTAACGTGATTATTTATCCAATCTCTTAGTATGCTGATACAATCAAATCTAATAAATTGTAATGTGGAAAATTACTGGAGTAAGTGCCCTGGGATCACGTGTACTATTTGCGAGGGATGGTAAAAGGGTGTAATAAGCCGGAAATCCTAAGTTTCTGTACTATCTGATAATTTATCAACAAGGTGTATCAGCAATCTTGAGGGAATTAGTAATTCCTGTAAGGTTTGATCCTACTAACAGTTTAGTCATTAATTAGTGACTCCGATCAAATCCACCAAGGAGCATTCGTTCACTGAAGAATGCAGGTATGCCTTGCTGACAAGTGCGAAAGAGCACATGCCTAGGATAAGGCAGAATATCTTGCCGATCACCCCAAACAACCTTCCGAGGACAAACATGTTGGTTGTGCAAGACGTAACATAGAGTAGACTACATTCGCAGTTTCTTCTACAAAACAATGGCTAAACGACATAGACAGCATATTGATTCAGCATTATTTTTAGACACTTGAAGTACAAAAGCATTAATTCAAACGAAGTTTCTATGCAAACACTAATCTCTACATAGTTTTTCTCCAGTTAAAAAATTGAAAAACGATGAGATCTTTATTTTTACTTACTCGTGGACATGTACCGGCATGTTTTGAGAGAACACACTAAATACATTAAATAGCTCTATTTTTTCTCAGTAGATAAATAGTGAACATTACGCCAGAATAAAAGCTTTCATAACTTTATGTCAGGTTCTAAACACTGCACCAAAAATATCAAGACTACGACCCAGTTATACAAAGCTGAAGTCTTTAAGAGTTATTCCAGAAAACCTAATCTGTGTCCAAAAGAGGTGTATTCAGATTGTCTGTTTACTATAGTCCACGACTGAGTAACTTCTCCCATACATAAAGTACTGATTATAAACTCCTAACCAACAATCCTTCCTTTTGCGTTTATCTCTATTCTGCACCATCCTTAACTGTACACTCTGAAATGTCTGAATTAAGATATGTGATTGAATAATTGATTGGGCGACAGACTGAGTTTGAGAAAAAAGGACTACACTTTGTATTATTGGTTATCGTTATTATAGTATATGTCTTTCCTAACTCATTTGCTTCTTGATCAATCAGTTGGATTATTGTGTTTGATTAGAAGAATGAGGGAAAGTTGCGACCAGTAATAGGCTAACGAGTAGTGAGTATAAGCAGCATCAATCAAATCGGTCATTCCGCATCCCTAATACATGCATCTTTCTCAATTCATATACATTTATTTCCATTACTAGCAGAATTTTAGTGACAGTATTCCCTTTATTTCATTAGATATTTATGCGAATTTATTGCTATTAACTCGACTAACACGATATAACCCTTTCACCTATTATGCATGATATGCACATAATTTGTTTTATTACAATTCTTTTGAAGTGGTTTTGTGAAGATTGGCTTTAATTCGTTGTTTCTATTCATTATACACTGACTAGAGAATCAGACAGCTGTTTGTTCCTGTGTAAAACTCAAAAGTGTACACCTGCTACTTCCTAAGAGACAGAGACTAGAACGTTCACACCTCGCCAGGGATTATAATAATTAGCTCAACAATGACCCACTTCAAAAATCTCTCGAAGTTTTGATTAAAGGAGCTCAGATTAGCCGGGACAATGGCACCAAATGATGGTTGCTCCGTATCATTATTATGTTGAATGTAACTCAAAACAATATTGTAGGACTTTCTATCTTTCTAAAATCCCAAATTATAAATTAAAGATGATAAGTTTAAGTCCTAATCGATGTAAAACCTTTTCACTCCAATATATTCTACGGCCGAAGGAAGTGTGTGGGAATTTCGAAACTACAAAAAAAGTACAACTGAAGCTATTTCTAAAATTAACCAACCTTTATCTAAAGCTTCTTTACTGTTATCTGCATCGCTAAGTACGTGATAAGGTGCCAATGCTTCAAGTAATTCTAATGGACTTGGTAACTTTGTTGGGTCATTATCATTAGTCTGTAACGTTGGTTTTTCAACTGCTAACCTAAGATCATTGGTTAGATAAGCACGAAGTCGACCGATTCTTGCAGCCTAAAATCAAATAATTAAAAGAAACACATAGTGTGAGGAAGCAAATTCTCTACTAAATTTGTAAAACAAAATGGTAGAAACTAATTTTGTTAACTTAGACTGCTACTAACTAAGGGAGCGAACAATTAAATGTGAGATGTAGGATAACGACGAATACCCGACTACTGCCAAACTCTACGCAATATATTGGATAGTATAAGAGTAGATTAGAAGTTAGTCAAGGGAAAGGGTAAAACCAAGATGCAGCGCCAGTGTATAGATTAACATACAAATAGTCTGAGCCATGCGAGTAGGTTCAGATCAACTGGTTGAGGTGTAGATGACAACTATAACCAGTAGTTTCGAACGATGAATGGTGATATAACTGAGTTGACCTCGATTCCCAGTATTCTTTCAAACATGCCATTAATTCGTTCTTCAACCATATTCCCAATGAGCTACAGATAGGGAATGAAGTAGTTGAGCATGTTGACCACTTCACTTATCTTGGAAGTCTGATTAGCCCTAAAAGATCGGTATCTGACGAAATCTCGGCACGAATTCAAAAAGCTCGTTCGGCTTTTGTAAACCTACGTCACCACCTATGGAGTAGGCAAGGTATTCGTCTTCCAACGAAAAGCAAAATAAACTGCGCAGTAGTTCACTCTGTCTTACTGCATGGATGTGAGACATGGTCATTAATAGTAGACAACACTCATAAGTTAGTACTTGACCATCGATGTCCTCGAAACATTGCTTGTATTAGCTGGGATCACCGAGTAAATAATAAGGAGGTTAGACGCTGGGTATTAGATAAAAGTAGTAAGTCAGTTGATGGGGTCGGGAATCTTCGTCGACTGAGGTGGTTGGGATATGTGTTACGCATGCCGAACCACTATCTACTTCAAGGGGCGATGAAGATGGAAACGAGTTAGGGGCAGCCCAAACCAAAACATAATATCAGTTCATGAGGTCACTGACTGATGGTATGAGTTATATCGGTATATGCAGAATCATACTTTGTATGTTCACTCTTTTTTGTGTTCGTTATTATAATTGAAGTAACTTCTACTAATATGGCGTTAACCATGTTGTGCTTTTGAGGCATGGCAACTTGGACCGATGCACATATGTGCCGCGTTCTATGTTGATCATGCATACATACAATATATAATCAGTCTCATTATTGCTGCGACATTATTTCTAATTTTTGCTATTCATCTTACTTTCATCTGATGCAATATATATTGAAGTAGTATGACAACTTGAATAAATGCACATTTGTGTCAAGCTCTACAACTGCTATGGCAGACTGTGGGATAAGACAGACAGACAGACAGATACAACGCAGAACTTCGTACGTACGTACATCAGTTCAGGTCGCCATACCACATCAGCACAGAGACGCAACTGTCAGTTCAAATCCAAGAGTGATAACGATAATAGAAGTATTAGCAGTAATGCAGAAAATTAGGGAGCGAAGATATGATTCGAAAAGTATAATTCAGTGAGATAAATTTGAAAGGAGAAAGATAGAGAATTCGGAAGGTTAGATTTTGAGAGAACACAAAGAGTGGATGCACCTGCGCCATTGCGAACGATTCTGAGCCATGTCGTTCAAGGTCTCTAACCATTGGTGACTTTCGTCTCGCGGACCCCAACCACGCAGCCTACATCTACCAACATGACTTAGTCTGCTTGTCAGTGACTTCATCGATTTCTGCCATGTTTTGGTTTGGCCGCCCCTAGTTTTCTTCCAACCTATTCCTACACCGCAAAACATAGCACGTCGAGGCAGTCGGTAGTTAGACATGCGTAACACATGTCCCAACCACCTCAACTGATGAAGTTTCAATACCTCATCTATTGATTTGCCCTCCTTTCCTAGAACCCGTTTCCTAATGACAGCATTGCTCACTCGGTTGTCCCATGATACACGAGCAATGCTTCGGAGACACCTATGATCGAAGACCAGTAACCTACGAATGTCCTCTACTCTTAACGGCCATGTTTCGCTACCGTATAGTAGGACAGAGCGAACTGCTGCACAGTACACTCGTCCTTTGGTTAGCAAGCGGATATCTCGCCTGCGCCATAAGTGACGCAACTTGGCAAAAGCCAATCGAGCTTTCTGTATCCGTGCTGAGATTTCGTCAGTCACCAGGCCATCAGCACTGATGAGACTCCCCAGATACGTGAAGCGGTCTACATGCTCGACTACTTCACTCCCTATCACTAGTTCAGGTGCCGATGCAACCCAATCCTGAAGCAACATTTTGCATTTCGAGGGGGAAAATCGCATCCCGAATATGCTTGCATTGTTGCTCAAGGTAGTCAGAAGACTCTGCATTTTGTCAGCGTCTTCACCGAATAGGACTATGTCATCAGCATACTCTAAGTCAGTAAGAGAGGCTCCTGGTAGTAAGTCAACTCCTGAAAAGTCAGACGAAGACATGGTTATATCTAGGAGCATGTCTATGACAAAATTAAACAAGAATGGGGAAAGTGGACATCCTTGACGGACACCACTTGAAGTGAGGAATTCCGATGACAGTTCGCCATATGCTCTCACTCGACCTGTAGTTTTAGAGTAGAGAGCTCGTATAAGGTTAATGTACTTCTTTGGTACACCTTTCAATGACAGACACTGCCACAGAACCTCACGATCAACAGAGTCGAATGCCGCCTTTAGGTCCAGGAAGACAACTATTGTAGGACGCCTAAATGTGTGTCTGTGTTCCAGGACCTGTCGCAGTGTGAAGATGTGGTCTATACAGCCACGTCCAGGTCTGAATCCAGCCTGGTTTTCTCTAGTCTGCTCTTCACGAGCTCTAGTTAAGCGTCTAAGTATAATCGATGCTAATAATTTAGAAACTATATTAGTCAGACTGATTCCCCTGTGATTGTCACAAGAAGACTTTTGTCCTTTCTTATAAATTGGGACAATCAGGGATTGAGACCAGTCAGATGGTATTACGCCCAGTTCCCAGATTTTACCTAAGATTTCAGTCAATCTAGCTGCTAAAACTGGACCACCATCCTTAAAAATTTCAGGGGTAAGCCTATCAGGACCTGCTGCTATACCTTGCTTCAGATTTCCTATAGCCTTCTCAATTTCATAAAGACTAGGAGGAGTTAAGTCGATTTGCCATTCAGGATGACTGGGCATCGTGGGCAACCGAAGTGTGGCTGAAGGCCAGTTAAACTGATCCCTAAAATGTTCCGCCCATCGGTCCAATCTCCTGGACTGAGAATGAATTGTAATCCCATCCCTTTCCGAGATAGTCTCACTCACATTCGGATCCCTAATACCAGTTTCCTTAATAAGTCGAAAAAGTTGCCTACTGTTGCCTATCGCCGCTGCCTTTTCCATCGTTTTTGCTTTCGCCACCCACCACTGTTCACGGTCGTTGCGTAGGCTTTTTATCAGCCTGCGCTTCAGCTCACTTCGCTCTTTATTATATTCAGAGCCAGGTGGGATGAGTTTACGAGCATCCATCAGTTCGGTGGATGCTACTGAAATCCACGGCTTCATCCTAGCCTTATGATTTACCTTACTAGCAGATATCATTGCTGTTTCCACAGCATTTTTGATATCATTCCAACCTGCTTCCGGATGGCAATCGCTTACACGGTCGCCTAACTGCTTTTCTAGTTGTTCCTGAAATATATTCTTAGCCTTATTATCATTAAGTAAATCCCTAGGAGGCTTCATTGCTATGTCTTTCCTACGTCCAGTAAGCCTCAAACAAATACGCGCTCGCACTAAAGCATGGTCTGAATCTAAACATGTGCCCCAGAACGAGCGACAGTCCTCTATCGAACCCCTCCATCGGTGGCTGATGGCGATGTGATCTAGTTGGGTCCAACGTTGAGACGATTTTGGGGGTCGCCAGGTCAGAAGATGATTTTCCTTATGCCTAAAGTTAGTATTCGCTAGAAACAGGCGGTTATCTGAGCATAGTTGCAACAGACGATCGCCATTATCTGTTCTTTGAGCCGTGACACCATAACAACCACCCAAGTGTCTCTCATTTTCACTTAGTTTACCTACTTGAGCATTAAGGTCACCAGCCATTATAACTATATCAGAGCGCCTAGCTTTTCGGAGGAGGTCCGCAAGCTTGCTGTAAAACTCATCTTTCACCTCGTCTGAACTGCAGTCAGTGGGGGCATAGGCAGATACGACAAAGAGGCAACGACGAGTGTCCCTATCTTTCCGAGTCCTAACTGTCCCGTTCAGTCGGATAGCGCACAAGCGACTATCTACAGGGATCCAGTCTAGGAGAGCTAGTTCTGCCCTACGACTCAATGCTATACCTACACCAGCGAGACCCCGGGAAGCAGCATCCGGGCTACCGGATACACGAAGAGTAAATCGAGCTGCTTCTTTGTTTTGATACGGCGAGATCAGGTTAATGATTTTACTAGGATCCTGTATGCGCGTTTCCGAGACGCAGCATACATCGATTGAGTGAGATTCTAAAGTCTTAGCTAAGGAAGCCTGTTGCCCTATTTGACTTAATGTCCGTACATTAAAAGCTCCAACATATAGTCTAGAACGGGGTTTCAAGAGACCAGGAATGATTTTTCGTGAGCTCGTATCGTTTGCATTAGCGGTGCAGTGAGATGAAGGAATGTGAGTAGAGTTAGTCGGAGAGATAAGAGAGATATTATGGGGTGTAGAAAGGATTTGATTTTGACTAATTTGGACTCTCGTGCTTTTGCGGGTATGAGGGCAGTTGTCACTTCCCGGCTGCCCACACCGTGGAAGGGTATTTCTTGAGGAACCTGAAAAAGAAGGCAGATTAGTGTCGGTCTTAGAGACCTGAGAGCGTGACCGCAGAGCCCAAGGGACAACTGCTTGAGGCCTGTCACGCACGGCCTTTTTATGAAAAGTTTTCTGAGTATTAGCTCCGCACTTAAAAGCCCTTAGTGGGCACCCATACCGCCGGAGACGGAAATCCGTGAGGTAGGGTGAGGTGTGACATTTTTAGGGCCGACCTTTTCTAACCCCTCCTTCCTTGTGAGAAGGCAGCATCGCTGCAGATGCTGGTTGTCCGAGGGAAACACCTTACTGCTGTCACACCCCTCTGCAGTCAGCAGTACGACTTCGCCCTCAGACCTTGAGTAGCTGCTTTTAGTCTCATCGTTCTCCAATCGACCTACCTAGCATGGTAGAACCTACAGGAACATATGTTCCAGCCAGTATAGCTCGGTTGGGTCATCACGATAGGCAAGCCCGACCACCACGACAAGGTAGCAGCTACGGACTGTGGGATAAGTGTACAGAACATTCAAATATCCTGTATACGTTTAATTAATAGGCTGTGGTGTTCAGTTAGTAGATAGAGTTGAACTTTCAAATACTAAGTTGCAAGTTCAAACCTAATAGCTCGAATGGAAAATGAAATAATCATGAACACGGAGTGAAGTAACTAAATATTACGCCAAGAATAATCAGTATGACAGAAGGATTAAAAGCCAACAATTCATTATGCAACTCAAACTAATAGACTGGGACATTGAAGTCGATGAAAGTTTATAACCTAGTTAGCTGAATCAGCTTATATACTGAACACAACACAAAAATAATACCTAGAAAACTCTTATGATCCCATTCTCGTAGCTGTACGATATATATTTGTCATCGAATATTATGTTGTACAGATATATCGAATAAAGTAGACCACTTCTGATTGTTAAACCTAACTTTTAATAAATCATTCGGATATTTGAAGCTATGAACAGGGAAAAGTATGACACTGCTCACTTACTTGTTGAATGTTCAATGCTACGGGCCGTATTGAATTAACATTCATAGACTCCAGTGGCAATGTATATGAACTAGACTGAGAAATTGACTGTGCGCAGAATCCATTAGTATTTGGAGTAAAAGTTGTTGTGCCAGTGGAACTTACTACGGCTGAATTTGACAAAACAAAATTTTGTCCTCCACTATTTACAGTTGATGTAAAAGAAGCTGCAGGTAGTGTTGTTAACAATCCACTTGTTACATTTACAGTAGACATGACTGCCGAAGAAATTGAAAGACTAGATGAAACTGTAGGAACATTTACGACTGCAGAGTTCAACGCCAAAGCAGATGCAAACACTGAGAAGGGAAATTTTGAACGTGATAGAATGAAAACTTAGAGATTGAATACAAGGTTTCAAATACGATAATTTCAGAAGTAGAAATTCACATGGGAAGAAAGGACTTGTTTGGGAGCTTAATCGGCTGAGGAAGTTTATACTGATTGATCATTAAATAATAACATAAGTGTATGAAGTCGTTGAATGATCTTAGCCATAGAAGTAGATACAAACTACCTAGTCAAGATCCAAGCAATTGTCGTAAACAATGGTTACAGTCTCCTCCTAACAAGACTCAGAATCGGTCACAATCTCAGAGATTTACACACTCTTCGTGTCCCCTTAAATCCTGAACTTTAAAATTCTAATACACCTATCTATCCACGAACAAATTCTTACTCCCTGAACCATATTCTATATTTTAAATCTTTCTTGCTACCATCGATGTTACTAATATTCCCACTAATTTGGTATTTATCATGGAGTCCTGATGAGGTGTGTGAATGTTGAGTCGTTAAAATTGCGTTCTACTGCTGTCTAGTACTCTACGATACGCCAACTACACTGACTTGGTCCTAAATCAGGACAAGACTTGAGCAAGTAGCTAAATGTATTCAGAAAACAGAACAGCAGAATGCAAAGTAAATAAATACATAAGAGCATATATAAAATTAAAATAAAAATGTCCTAGCAACTTGCCGACTATTGGTTAGCACCAATTGGCTGAGAATGGAGCAATCACTGTACAGCTCTACAAGCATATTTTGAGTATTTCTTAATCAGGACTGTATCGTGCTAACAGGTAACTTGAAATGATGACCATTGTGTCAGGTTCAACGTTGTAAATAACTGGGTAGTGGCTAACATCATATTTTTCTAGTCCTTAGTGTTGACTGAATTCTATCAGTCAAATTCCAAAGTAGTCACTAGTGTCCCTATGTCGTATGGACGATGACACAGTTTACGACTTTCTTACCATTATTAATACTTCTTTAATGATATGAGGTTAAACGTAACGTCTTTAATGTTCACTAAGTGTTGTGTCCTTTTTCAATTATTTTTCTGTTAATTTACAGGGTGAATAATGCATATCAGAGTGCAGTATCTACTATATATTTAATACCAATATTATGGAGTTATCCACAAATGACTGCGGAACCGTCAAACTGGATTAAAAACACAATTATGATAAAAGCGAGGGCTCGAAATGAAACCAATCACAAGAATTATAATTTAATTATGTGAAATGCACTTAATAAGCACTGAAAACATTACAAATAATCGTCATCCTTTCCTTTGGTCATTATTATTATTATTATTATTATTATTATTATTATTATTATTATTATTATTATGATCAACACTTACCCTAATACTTATAGTCTTGTTAGATTATTTTGGCAATTATACTTCTTTAAATACAACAAATAAGAAAGACAAACATGACAGAAGATAACTGTCTTTATACTGAATATTTATTCTTACTTGGATTACTGACACAAGTCCCAATAGAAGGTACAGCCAATGCTGCAACAACACCTACAAGTGGAGTTGAAGAGCATACTGGAGCTATATTTGGCCGAACAATAGACCCTGATAAAGCATTCTGTTGTACAACTGGTCGAGCTGTAACCAAACGCAAACCAGATGTACCATGGAAAGTGTGCATAGGGGCTGCTGCTGCTGCAAAAGTTGGGATTCCAGGTTGCAATCGTAATGGCTGTGAAGCAATACTGAAGCCAACAACTGGAGGCGCTGTTATAACTGGATTACTACTCTGAGTAGGAGGTGGTGGTGGTAGCCTAGGTCGTGGTGTTGAACTAAGTAGGCGACTTTGTTCTTGTTGGAAAATAGTTAACACTTCAGCCTGGCGTTGTGAAGTAACGCTAAAAAGTAAACGTTCCATATCGACTTTCTGAGTGCGAGTTAGTCGAAGTTGATATCGTTGTTGATTTAATCGAAATTCTACTATGAAGGTTTCTTCACTATTGTTAGATGCAATAGGTCGCGGTAGTAAATTATATGCTGTAAGTAATTCCAAAACCTCACGACGCTAAAAGAAAATAATTTTTATTTAACACAATAATCGTAACACCATAAAGCTAAACAAATAATATGGTTCATTCCTAAATATAAGAACAGTAGCTTAGTGGTTAAGGAGATTGCTTTCCAAACACGAACTCATGGGTTAAAATCCCGCTTCGACTAAATCATTTCAGGTAACTGAGTAGTATCACCAGACTTGGTAAATCTTAGAGAAGCCTTTATTTCTCGCAAACACCAACTTTAAGCATAAGGAAAGACATCGGTTGACATGGCGGCCTCCACAATCAACCCAACGCTGGATTCAAATAGACTACATTGCTATCAGCCATCGTTGGAGAAGCTCGATAGAAGATTGCCGCTCGTTTTGAAGCACATGTTTAGACTCAGATCATGCCTTAGTGCAAGCGCGTATTAGTCTGCGTCTCACTGGACGTAAATGATCCACGACAAGGATCCCCCTCAGAGTTCAACTTAATGATGAAAAAGTCAAGAATACAATTCAGGAACAATTAAAAAACTAATTAGTCAACTGCGTAAACTGTACTCATCCTGAGCTAGCTTGGAATGATATTCAAAAAGTTGTTAAGACAGCAGTAATATCTACTAATAAACTAAACCAAAAAGTTAAGAAAACTCAGTGGATTTCAGCTGCATCAACTGAACTGATAGATACACGGCAACACATCCCATCTGACTGGTTTCTAACACTAACCATTCCGGTCTACAAAAAAGGACAGAAGTCCTCGTGTGACAATTACCGAGGAATCAGTTTAACGAACTTAGTGTCTAGAATATTAGCTTCAATAATAATTCGACATCTAACTAAAGCTCGTGAAGAGCAAACTCGAGAAAACCAAGGTGGTTTCAGACCCGGACGTAGCGGTATAGACTAAATATTCACACTTAGACAGGTTCTTGAACATAGGCACACTTTCAGACGCCCAACAATAGCTGTATTCCTTGACCTTAAGGCGGCGTTTGACTCTATCGATCGTAAGGTTATGTGGCAATGTTTATCACTGAAAGGCGTACCAGTGACCTACATTAACCTTATACAAGCTCTCTACTCGAACACCTCATGTCGTGTTAGAGCTTATGGCAGATTATCGTCGGAATTGATCACTTCTAGTGGTGTTCGTCAAGGTTGTCCGCTTTCCCCATTTTTATTTAATTTTATCATGGACATACTTTCAGAGTTGACATCGTCATCGTCTGATTTCTCTGGGGTTAATAAACTTACTGACTTATAATATGCAGATGATATAGTTCTATTGAGTAAAGATGCCGATAAAATGCAGAATTTTTTGAAAACCTTAAACATGAACTTAAGCATGTTTAGGATGCGACTCTCCGCATCCAAATGCAAAATGCTACTTCAGGACTGGCTTAATTTGTCACCAAAGTTAGTGATAAAGAGCGAAGCTATTAAATACGTTAACCGCTTTACTTATCTCGGGAGCCTCGTTAGTCCTGACGGCCTGGTGTTTGATGAAATCTAGGCTCGTATACATAAGGCCCGATTGGCTTTTGCCAATTCGCATCACTTGTGGCGTAGGCAAGACATTCGTTTACTGACTAAAGGATGCGTTTACTGCGCAGCAGTTAGATCCGTTTTACTTTATGGATGGGAAACATGGCCTTTAAGGATAGAGGATATTCGTAAGCTGCTAGTATTTGATCATAGATGTCTGCGAAACATTGCTTGTGTTTGCTGGAACCAGCGAGTAAGCAATACGTGGGTTAGGAATAGAGTATTAGGTAAATACGGTAAGTCTATTGATGAAGTAATGAATCTTCACCAGCTGAGGTGGTTAGGACATGTGTTACGTATGCCTGACCACCGTCTACCTCGACGAGCAATGTTGTCTGTTGTAGGAGTAGGCTGGAAGAAAGATAGGGGTGGCCAAACGAAAACATTGCACCAATCTATGAAGTCATTGACAATTCGGCTGAGTATGTTAATAGATGCAGAAGACTACCTGGTTGGGACCCACGCGATGATCGTAACAAATGGCTAGACTTTAGGTGATATGGCTCAGAGTCGTTCGCAATGGTGCAGGTGAATCCACTCCTTGTCTTCTTCCAAATTCTAGTTTTAGAGCTTCTCATAATTTTCTCTTTACTGAATCACATTTTTATTTCAAATCTCATCTCTGATCTCGATGCCATACCATTAGTACTTACTCTGCTACTACCTCCCCTACTCTGGGATCTGGTCCGAAAATTTAATCTCTATCTGCTAATTGAGGCATGGCAACTTGAACTGATGTACGCATGTACCAAGTTCTACGTTGTAACTGACTGACTGACTTGGTAAATCAAAAAACTATAAATATATCCTGGTAAAAGATTATTAATTTGCATAGGATAAATAAGAAAAAATGAAAAGCATAACAGAAGAACGATGAATATGAAAACTGAGTATTTACTGACTTATAATCAAAGGTCTACAATTATTTGATTGGAGGATTTATTTTCGCTTGTAAATAGAAACTACGTACTATTTTTATTGAATTCCATAAACTTTGTTATAGTAAGAAATTCCTAGTACCGATTTTCAATATTGTAACAAATTTCTGTTTAGCATTCGTCCATCTATTGTTCTAAAGATTCATTTTATTATGATGAAAAGTATGTACAGCAGTATCATTGAAAATCAAGAAAGATGGAACAACTATTTTGTCCTAGTATAAGACTCCTTAATAGTGAACACCCACGAAACTACCATATAACAAACCCAGAAGCCTCAGGCAATGTTGAACGCATAACCAGCAATACACCTGGGTCACTCAACATTTAGTGGGAGGATTCCCATTTCAATCTATTTTTAATATGGAGTGATTATTATCCGATTCTGCTGACGATAACAATCGTACTTCTGGCTAATCTGAACTACATCGATCACGATTTCGCAAGAGAACTCCGAAAGTCTTGAAGTAGGTAACGAGTGAGCTGATTATCATTGACTCATAAATGTATTCGTATTTTATTTATAATCTTATATAAAACTAATGAGTTACATAAAAAAAACTTACGACATTTGGGGTGATCTGCACACTGCCAGGGTTAAGATTTCGGGAAGGTGAAGCATTCGTAGATGTTGCCATACTACGAGGAGTTAATGCACTAGAACTGGTAGATATGTTCGATACTTTTGTTAATTGATGTTTAACCTCAATAAGCTGCTTTAATCTATTTAACTGCATTTCTGTAGGTCCAGTCAAACGTTGTAATGTAGTAATTTGATCGTCTAAGCGACGAAGTACATCTGTATCTGCAGGTGGTGAAGCAGTTAATTTTGGTCTAGTACGTGAATTAGGAGTATTACGTCTGGGTACAACAGTTGAGGTACCGTTGGGATTTACGAGTGTAGAAGATGGGACACAAGCATTATGTACGAAAATCGGCGATGAACCTGATATTCCAGTGGAACTAAGAGATACTGTAGCATATGTCCCGTTCGGTAATCGGGCAACAGCCATCCCACTAGGCAAAGCTTGAAGGCCAGTGTACTGTGATGTATTCGCTCCAATACCTAGTTTTTGCTGATTCTAGGAAGTAAAGAAAAAATTATATGGGCAAAACTTGATAAGAAAAGACAACGTTCCTAAAGACATACTAGAAAGTACAAATGTTTTAGGAAACATGACAGAAAAGTGGTCATGCTGAATACACAAACATAGGCACATATAAGCTATAATCATTATTAACTCATTTAGCAGTTACAAATTCGTGTATATGGCTTCAGGCTAGACTTAAAGAATGATACCACCTGGTTGAAGAAAATGGAGGAGGACTGAGGTTGGAATCTCTAACAAGGTGAAGGGTGTAACAACTGAATTACAACTTTAATTATAAACTAAGAAAAAGAAATAAGACGGAAGTAAAATATAAGTGGTTTTCATTAAGGATCGATATTATTTGGGATACCATCGAGAATCAGGAATATTGGACAACTACTTTATTCTATTATGATTTGTCAGCAGTGAACACTTGTGACACAACTTTCTCATTGTATTTGAATAGCAGGTCACTCGCTTGGAATCTCATTATTCTCTGTCGAATTATGATTATAGAACTCACTTAGCAAGTGTTAACAAGAGTCAGTTCTGAGTAAGACGAACACAAAATATCCTCGAAGTATCACACGGTGATTGGTCCGCTTCAGCCAATCAGCGCTAACGAATGGTCGAGAAAGTGCAAGAAGGTTCTCATGTGAATTTTATATAGACTTTAATGTATTTATTTATAAGTATCCTGTTTTTCTTATTTTTTAAATATATTTTGCTACTTGTCCAACTCTTGTTCTGACTTGGGATCAAGTTGGTGAAGTTATCATATCGTAGAATATTAGTCAGAAGTAAAACGTGAAGATATCTCGTACTTAGATCCCAACCACGCCTTAAATGGAGTTAGAGGTACTTTTCGACAGCTTCGATCGAAGTAGGATAAGTACGGTTTGAACTTGTGACTTAGTTAGTGTTAGCAGGAAACGAGCCTGATTAAAGCATGCTCACGAAGCTGTGCTGTGATTGGTCCATTCTTAGCCAACTAGAGCCAACGACCAATCAGGAAGTTTCTAGAATACTCTATACCATTGTTTATATAAACCCTAGTGTAACTATTTGCTTTGCTTTTGCCTCCTGTTATTTTCTCAATACATCTTGCTACCTGCTTTCTCTTGTTCTGATTTGGGGTCAAGTCGCTGTCGTTGTCGAACCGTAGAATACTAAGCGGGATTAGCACATAATATTACTGGGACTAATAGAGATAGCAGTAGGCCAATTTAACAGTGGCGACGGAGAAAACAAAACAAATTCACGATGCCTATATCAGATGGTCAACTTCATCGCATCCTTCAACAACAGCAGACGCAGCTGGACTCTCAAATGCGATTAATTGAGACTCTGACCCAGCAACTCCAAATGCAAATCCCTGTATCATGCACGACATCATCTATGTCAGTGGATACAATTACCAACAGTATTCCAGAATTAAATTATGATCCTGAATGTGGAATTATTTTCACCACGTGGTTTAAACGATAAAAAGATACATTCAGAATAGAATTTTCGAATCAGGATGATGCATGGAAAACACGTTTGTTGGTGCGCAAACTAGGTCCCAGCGAATATGCACGTTTTTCTGACCACATACCACCGAAGTTGCCTCGGGAGCTCAGTTTCGAGGACAGACAGACAGATACAACGTAGGACCAGGCAAATAAGTGCATCGGTCCAAGTTGCCACACCTCAACAGCATAGCAAGATGATCACAGAATTCATAGAATCAGTTACTTTAATTGTAGTAATATATAAAAGGAAGATTGCATATAAGGATATAATATGTAGAGAGAAAAAAAAATTAGTTTGTAGAAAGAGGAGGTAGTAAAACAACTGTCAGAGATATTTGGTGAATCTAGATCACTGTTTAGTATTCGTTATAAGTGCCTCAGACTGGTGAAAAGTGAAACCGATGACTACGGAATGTTAGCTGATGTCGTCAACCGAGAGTGTGAGCGCTTCAGATTACACTCCTTGACAGATGACCAATTTAAATGTTTAGTCTTCATCGGAGCTCTCCAGTCACCTGAAGATGCCGAAGTGCGGACACGTCTTTCATCTCGACTTGACCAAGATCCCAACATACAATTCAGAACACTGGTGGATGAGTGCAAAAGACTACAAAGCATCAAACACGACAACGCATTAGTTGAGCAGGTAAATCCAAATTTAACTAGTGGTACTGTAAATGCAATTAATAGGTTCCAATCTCAGAAGCCGAATAGAAAAGAGTCAACATCCAACAAACCTAATACTGCCTGCTGGTTATGCGGTGGTTGGCATTATGTACACTTCTGCAAATTTAAAAAGTACAGACATCAGATGTGTAACAAACGCGGACATAAAGAAGGCCACTGTCCACCGAATCATATGTCCTAATTCAAGAAGAAATATAAATGCCCTCGACATACGATGAAGTCAGCCGATCCTCAATCACTTTCTGTAGTAGCAGCTTTCAGAACAGACTACAACACTCAGAGAAAGTATGTTACTATTCTAATCAACGGCATCCCCGCACGTCTTCAAATAGACACAGCATCTGATATCACCCTAGTGTCTAGAAAAACCTATGACTTACTTGGCTGGCCACCAATGACACCCTCTACGAAGACAGCTACAAATGCATCTGGAGGTGTACTGAAACTTGTCGGCGAGTTAGATTGCGAATTTTCCTTCAATGGAATCAACTCTAATAAAACATGGTATTTAACAGATCGATCGAACCTTGACCTCCTTGGTTGAGATTTATTAACTAAGCTCGGACTAATGGACATTCCTATCAATAGCATTTGCAAAAAAATATGCTCTTCAGCAGGTAACCAAATGTTGTCAAAGACAAGCGAAAATCTAGTTGAGAAGCTACGGCATAAGTTCGCACCTGTCTTCCATAATAGTTTGGGTTGCTGCTCGATGATAAAAGCTAATCTACCCACGGAATTGGATGCTGCACCGCTCAAAGCAGAGCTTCAGTCATGGCAATAACAAAGTCGCCATAGCAGCGCGTACATCTGGATTTTGCTGATCCGATTCATGGTCAGATGTATCTTCTGTTAATTGATACTCATACGAAGTGGCCGGAAATCTTTCGGATGGAGCGTCCAACTGCAGTGTCTACAGTACGAAAGTTACGACAAGTATTCAATCGTTTTGGGCTCCCTGAAACAATTGTTACAGATAATGGAACACAATTCGTTTCTGCTTTGTTCACCGAAGTTTGTCGACGTAACGGTATCAATCATGTCCGAACACCGCCCTTCCACCCCCAATCTAACGGTCAAGTCGAACGCTTCGTTAGTACCTTCAAAAACGCCATGCGGAAATCTAACGGGGAAGGGACAACGGAAGAGATCCTAGAGAGGTTTCTATTCATTTATCGAACTACTCCACACCAACAAACAGCAAATGGTATCTCTCCAGCAGAAGCACTACTCGGTAGAAAGGTGCGTACAGCTTTCGTCGTTATTCATCCAGTAACAGTTAAAGAATCTCAAAGAAATATACCTATGGAGATGCAGTTTAACCGACATCACTGGGCGCAGAAACGATATTTCACTGTCGGTCAAAAAATGCTCGCAAGGGACTACCATGGCAATTATCCTAGATGGGTGGCTGGTCGAGTCCTGCGAAGGAGAGGTAATGTTATTTATGAGGTATCAGTCGGTTCGTCAATTTGGATAAGACATGCGAACCAGTTGAAACCAACTTCTGCTTGTTTCGAGAAAAGCCATCATAGAATACCACTGGATATTCTACTGGATACCTTTGAGATTCAACGACCTAAAGTAGAACCTGAGGACAAAAAGGAAAAAAACTATTTGCCCACTCCCAAGAAGGTGGACAGATAGAAAGCGCAAACCAGTGAGTTTCATGCAAGTGGATCCTAATAGCAAATCCTACGGATCTTTTCAAAGGGGAGGTGTTAGCACGAAACGAGCCTGATTAAGCACGCTCAAAACATGCTCACGAAGCTGTGCTGTGATTGGTCTATTCTTAGCCAACTAGAGCTAACGACCAATCAGGAAGTTTCTAGAATACTCTATACCATTGTTTATATAAACCCTAGTGTAACTATTTGCTTTGCTTTTGCCTCCTGTTATTTTCTCAATACATCTTGCTACCTGCTTTCTCTTGTTCTGATTTGGGGTCAAGTCGCTGTCGTTGTCGAACCGTAGAATACTAAGCGGGATTAGCACATAATATTACTGGGACTAATAGAGATAGCAGTAGGCCAATTTAACAGTTAGACGTCCCTAATTATTGAGGCACCGTTCCATGTGTGCGTAATGAATAGTGCTGAGAGCATATCATCATAAATTCAAATAAAGACCAGAGATAATAGTCAGTCAGTCATATACAATGTAGAACCTGACAAAATGTTCATTAGTTCAAGTTGCCACACCTCATTAGCACACCATGATAAATGGTGTAGTAGTAACATCGATGGTAGTAAGAAAAATTGGAAATATAGAATATGGTTCAGGGAGTAAGAATTTGTTCGTGGATAGATAGGTGTATTAGAATTTTAAAGTTCAGGATTAAGGGGACACGAAGAGTGTGTAAATCTCTGAGATTGTGACCGATTCTGAGTCTTGTTAGGAGGAGACTGTAACCATTGTTTGCGATAATTGCTTGGATATCTACCAGGTAGTTTGCATTTATCAACAGGGGTTATATATTATAAGTCGATGACTTGATGGACTGATGCCATGATAGGATGGCTACAACTAGTATTATTGTATTACTTCAAATTACACACTCTCTCTGAATCCCTATACATCAAGTGAAATGAGATATATACGTCAAGAGAAGACACTGCAGCAATATGCCTTTAAGTGTTTTGGGATATGTTGAGCTTAAGGTGTGGACCTGTGACGTTGAAAAAGGTTTTTTATTAGTATACACGGAAGTTTATGTAACAAAAGTAGTAAGTAAACAACGACTGTAGGATCATACAAAAAATTACCAAATATTATACAGTTAGGTAATTATACATATTTCAGGATAATTTTCATTACTTGTACAGTATATGCATCTAATAGCGGAGTTCCAGTACTACAGCCTGTAGGGAGAAGCAGTCCAGGTCTGTTCATTATCCCAGAGCAAGAAGAATTTAAATTAGTGGCAAGCGGTCTGGGAGCCAATTGAGATGGATTTGACACACCAGTTATAGGGGTCATAAAAGTACTAGATTGACCATATAAAGCATTCATCTGTGAATTAGCGAAGGATACTTGAGTTCCTGGTTTCATTGTCGAAATTGGATGAGTTTGGAAATTAGTATCAGTATTCAGCTGAGAGGTAGTGAAAACTGTGTTACCAACGCTTACACAACTGGTTGGCATCTGAATAAAGAATGCCTATAGGATAATAAGTTACGAAAGCAAATACATAAAATTTGAACACTAAGAAAAAAACCCAAAGATAATATTTGCATATATGGGCGAAATTGTAATACTGTTATTAAATAAGAGTTAAGCGCGTAGCTCAGGAAACACATTTTGTTTCGTTTGACACACACAAAAATTTAAAGTAGGTAGTCTAGTAGCTTAATTAACTGGCTTTTAGAAAAAAAGTTACACCGAATCCTAGCCGTCCTGCTTCGGTCTAAGCTGCCGAGTAGTAACATTAGCCCACATATGTACATCACAGCCTAAAACACAGTACGTTAATTCATATCTAATAAGTGAGTAACAGTAGATAAGTTCGGAAAACCGAATGCTGAGAACACCAACATGGATATAAGTACAATGAATCAATAGTTCCCACCTAAAACGGTAGGCAACTGGCAGTTACATTTGATAATATCTAGTTTGAGATGTTCAATAAACGCAAAGAAATATAGGCTATGTAATTCAGTACTCGAAACTAATTGTCCAACACCCAATTAGACAGGAACAATAGTAACCTAAGGAACTTCGCAACTGAAAAACTAACTCAATATGCAATAAGCATTCATAACATGAATAGCCTACTTACAGAAATCCACTGCATATCAATACATCGTTAACTACCCAGTCCTTAGAACAGTTTTGCTATTAGATACACGCGCTCAGAAGAAATATTGTTTACTATGAGTAGCTTGGAGGTATTTATCATCGCCTTAACAGTTTAGGGGAAGTAATGAATTCATGTTCGGTATATAATCTTATCAATTATCATTTTCACTTTTAAAAACTTTCCCCTTTGTATTATTTTTAATTTAGGTAACCTCAAAATAAGTGGACATATCTCAATAAGATATTCGTAGTGTCAAATTTTAGTTATTCGTGACTTTTTATAACCAATGACGACAGACATAAAAAAAGCGTTAGAGAATTTCGTGGCTACTATTGTAGAATCATGAAATGGCAAACATAATGGATATTTGTAGTTTCTATGTACGCTCAGTACTAAATATTGTGCACAACTACGAAGCTGTGATAACATTTTCCTCGATAATGCAGCAGTTTGATCCTCACAATTAAGCTGTTTCTGTGCTTAGATGAAACCAAAGTGAAGCTGAAGGCTAACACCTTAAGACTAGAGATGTGAACTATTATGGCAAACTAAGTACAAAAACCAACAATTAGAGAAAAATGTTGGCTAATTAATAACCTACTTGGCCTGGAGGTTGTGCGATTTGTGTTAACGGAGACATTGTAGATGAATTTACAGTGGTAGGCGCAGATACGGTAACGGGGAAGTAATTAGATTGAGGACCACAAATACGAGTTAAAGAAGACTGGAGATTCAAATTACTGGGAGCGGTAGCTGGTAAAACAAACCGTCCATCAGGAAGACGAATAACACAGTTTGCCGGATTTGTGTGAGTGGCCATTTGTCCTGCAATCGGTGCTTGAGACAAAGGGTGAGCGACTACAAAAGCATTTTGATTGGTTTGACCAGGAGCAAAGACAAATGATGGAGCACCCATAGGGGTGGACTGAGCAAGGAAAAAATTTCCCGGAGCTCTGTTTATGGATTTAAAACAAAAAGAAAAATTAAACGAAAGCATGATTCATAATAATTTAAAGCCAAGGCTAGAGTAATTTGTTGTTTTAATGGGGTATCCGTTGAATACTATTATTTTACCAGTACAGGCCTGTTAATGAGTCCGATTCGATATATTAGTAAAAAGTAACCTTGCATGCAGGAATCTGCCTCACCAATTTCGGTCTATGAAATCAGACAGTATCACTAGTCTTCACATTTAGTACGGCTTGGAGCCATATACATGAATCAGTATCTGGAAAATCAACTGAAACAAGACCGATGTAGATGGTAATAGTTGACCTTGGGAATCAGCGGTTGAAAATCGAATGCCATAATAACTAAACCACCACTGCTACTGATGGTTATGATGTTTAAATCATTTTCATACGATAAATTGTAATAAAGGTTCACTTTTCGTCTTTCGTTAAATATGAATTTGAAAAATAGGTAATGAGGGGAAAACACATTGATAAATAAGGATTTTACTAGTTTCGCTTTACCAAAGAAATGAGTCTTTACTGAAACAAATATACTGGCGATGATTATACAAGGGGTATACAGGGGTACAGAGTGAAACCATGTTAGGTTGGTAATTGTTAATAGTCCTGGATTATCTAATTATTTATAGTATCTGAGTGAACAACCTTAAAGAACACCCAGTAGTAATTTTACGTCAGGTACTATAACTACGTCACAAAAAAATCCTACTTAATTGAAAGTAAAAAAAGGGTTTCTGGGATATGTTTAAACTAGACGACAGAAACTGAAGTGTACCAAAGTCTAGTGGGAATTTGTAAAATTCATAAATCTATCTAATCGACGAATGGTTTGATTGCAAAGTTGCTGTGCTTTTTTCCGAAATCTAGAAGTCAATAATGGATATCCGTACTATTTTTTGATTTGATCATATAAACCACTAACGATAACTAAAAACGAGATAATTCTCAAGTAAAATGATTCTCATGTCAGATTATTTTAGTAATTACTGACAAGGGAAGTATGTTAAGAAGTCAGAATAAACTCACGCAGAAAATATTACAGGCTGTTGCGACTGAATAATATTGGATCCAAGTAGAGGGTTTGTGGATGTTGGAGATGTACATACTGGAATAGGAGAGTAGGAAACCGCCGGCATTAGACTAAATGTAGGTTGAGCCATGGAATTGAAAATGGCTTGGTTTTGTTGAGAGAAATTATTTTGAACTTGATATTGAGGCAAACAAGAGTTTGGAATCGCTGTTGGTGCAGAAAAAGAACGCATAGCAAATACTCGAGCTCCATGCAACTCTTCACAGGTGGAACAAAGTGAAAACTAACGGCTAGATATTACTTTATCCAGTCAGTACTGAATGTAGAATAGAACACAAAGATGGCAGGGATAAACTTAAACTGCAGTGGTTACGAGAAAACTGGATAACTGACCAAAGCCACGAAAATTAATTCAATATATAGTAGGTTCCTAAAATAGAAACGGTAGTAATGCATATAAGATTCACAGGAAAACTAAAATCTAGTTGACTCGAAATCGTTAGCAGTAATGAATGTGACATTATTCTGCACTTCTATAATTTGATTCCGTTGTTATTTATTTAATGGCCCATCTGTTAAAATCGGTATTATTACTCCGGTCACCGTTTTCATTATAGCAATGGAGTAACACGTGAAAACTATGACATACATAAGCCCTTAATCTCAATTGTTTTTCATTTGTACAAACATTGAAATGAATTTTCTTATTTTCGATTTGTTACAGCTAAAAGCATGATTCGAAACCATCAACCTTTAGCATAAATGCTTTATTCTTACAAGAGAAATTTGAAATGACAAAAAATGAGACCACGGTACTTAATTCATAATAGAATTAGGACTTATTTGAAGTATATTATAAGTTAACTTGAATAGCTAAGGGTGACCAACTAGATCATAGCTAGAATGAACTAGACCAAAATGAATAATCATTTTGAAAACTAAGCAAACACGAAAGAATGAACTTAGAATTAACACTAACATTTCTTCATTATGATGAGCCTATTAATAAACGAACAAAAGTTAAAATTGTTGAGTGATGCTTTACAAGCCGACCGCTGAACTACTCTCAGACAATATAAACCAGATTTATGACAACCAGATTAACCCTACGATAGTGACAAGAAGGTCCAGATTAGGATAAGTTAATGTGGCTTTCACTGACGCAAACTAGTTCAATCTATAAGAGTCATCACCAACATTCATCAAACTATTCAGATACAAAACCTTTTCAGCTATTTCCAACAATTCATGAAAAAGTAGTGTAGAACAAAATTTTGAAGCACTACTTTCAATTGCAGTGTAAAGTATGTACCCTACTTATTGACAAGAATTATCAATCTATTGTAATATAGATAATCAAATGAAAATGCTTGGAATAAATAGTGCACTTATTAAGAGCCAACTCAGAGGGTCTTATGTAGATTGAAGTGGCAGGTTCAGGCCATGAGTACATGACTTGTTTAAAAGCCTCCTAGGGTAGTGCAGCACACCAATCCGATGATGTAATCATTATAGTATTTGCCAAACCTCAACACATGGATCAAATATAATTATAGAAGTAGCGATTACACAATCGCTAACTGGATATATTTTAGTCAAATCAGTCAGTCAGTCAGTTACAACGTAGAACTTTGTACATGCGTACATCAGTTCAAGTTGCCATGCCTCAATTAGCAGATAAAGATTAAATTGTCGGGCCAAATCCCAGAGTACGGGAGGTAGTAACAGAGTAAGTACTAATGGTAAGGCATAGAGATCAGAGATGAAATTTGAAATAAAAATGTGATTCAGTAAGAGAAAATTATAATAAGCTCAAAAATTAGAATTTGGAAGAAGACAAGGAGTGAATGCACCTGCACCATTGCAATCGATTTTGAGCCATATCACCTAAAGTCTCTAACCATTTGTTACGATCATCGTGTGGGCCCCAACCAGGTAGTCTTCTGCATCTATTAACATGACTCAGCCGAATTGTCAATGACTTCATGGATTGGTGCAATGTTTTCGTTTGGCCACCCCTATCTTTCTTCCAGCCTACTCCTACAACAGACAACATTGCTCGTCGAGGTAGACGGTGGTCAGGCATACGCAACACATGTCCTAACCACCTCAGCTGGTGAAGATTCACTACTTCATCAATAGACTTACCGTATTTACCTAGTACTCTATTCCTAACCCATGCATTGCTTACTCGGTTGTCCCAGCAAACACAAGCAATGTTTCGGCAGACATCTATGATCGAATACTAGGAGCCTACGGATATCCTCTATCCTTAAAGGCCATGTTTCACATCCATAAAATAAAACGGATTTAACTGCTGCACTGTAAACGCGTCCTTTCGTCATTAAATGAATGTCTCGCCTACGCCACAAGTGGCTGCAGGTTGGCAAAAGCCGATCGGGCCTTAGGTATACGGGCCGAGATTTCATCGGACACCAGACCGTAAGGACTGATGAGGCTCCCGAGATAAGTAAAACGGTTAACACATTCAATAGTTTCACTCCCTATCACTAACTTTGGTGCCGAATTAAGCCAGTCCTGAAGTAACATTTTACATTTGGAATGGGGAGAATCGCATCCCAAACTTGCTTACGTTCAAGTTCAAGGTAGTCAAAAAATTCTGCATTTTATCAGCATCTTCATTCAGTAGAACTAATATCATCAGCATATTCTAAGTCAGTAAGTTTATCTCCTGGAAAGAGGTCAACCCCAGAGAAATCAGACGATGACGATGTCAACTCTGAAAGTATGTCCATGATAAAATTAAATAAAAATGGAGATAGCGGACAACCTTGACGAACACCACTAGAAGTGGTCGATTCCGAAGACAATCTGCCATAAGCTCTAACACAACATGTGGTGTTCGAGTAGAGAGCTTGTATAAGGTTAATGTACTTCTCCGGTACGCCTTTCAATGACAGACATTGCCACATAACCTTACGATCGATAGAGTCAAACGCCGCCTTAGGGTCAAGGAATACAGCTATTGTTGGGCGTCTGAAAGTGTGCCTGTGCTACTGAACCTGCCGTAGTGTGAATATTTGGTCTATACAACCACGTCCGGGTCTGAAACCACCTTGGTTTTCTCGAGTTTGCTCTTCACGAGCTTTAGTTAGACGTCGAAGTATTATTGAAGCTAGTATTTTAGACACTATATTCGTTAAACTGATTCCTCGGTAATTGTCACACGAGGACTTCTGTCCTTTCTTATAGACCGGAATGGTTAGTGTTCGAGACCAGTCAGATGGGATTACGTCTAGTTCCCAAATTCTAGCCAAGATCTCGGTTAATCTGGCTGCTAAGACTGGACCACCTTCCTTAAATATCTCAGGGGTCAATCCATCTGGTCCTGCTGCTCTCCCTCGCTTTAAGTTTTCAATAGCCTTCACAACCTCACTGAGACTTGGGGGACCAATGTTAATTTGCCATTCAGATTGTTTGGGGATGGTGGGCAGCAGGGATGACGCCGTGAGCCAGTTGAACTGTTTTGTAAAGTGTTTTGCCCATCGAGCCTATCTTCTGGATTGACAGTGAATAGTGGAACCATCTTTTTCGGAGATAGTTTCACTTACAGTTGGGTTCCTGATACCCGTTTCCTTGATAAGTCTGAACAGTTGTCTACTGTTACCTATTGCCGCTGCCTTTTCCATCTCTTTAGCTTTCGCCACCCACCACTGCTCACGATCATTGCGTAAGCTTTTGATTAGTTTGTGTCTAAGTTGCCTACGTTGCTCATCATGTTCAGAACCAGACGGGATGTGTTGCCGAGCATCTATCAGTTCAGTAGATGCAGCTGAAATCCACTGAGTTTTCCTAACCTTTAGGTCTAGTTTATTAGTAGATATTACTGCTCTTTCAACAGCTTTTTGGATATCATTCCAGGCTAGTTCAGGTTGAGTACAGTTTACGCAGTTGACTAATTAGTTTTTTAATTGTTCCTGAATTGTATTCTTGACTTTTTCATCATTAAGTTGAACTCTGAGGGGGATCCTTGTCGTGGATCTTTTACGTCCAGTGAGTCGCAGACTAATACGCGCTCGCACTAAGGCATGATCTGAGTCTAAACATGTGCTCCAAAACGAGCGGCAGTTTTCTATCGAGCCTCTCCAACGATGGCTGATAGCAATTTGGTCTATTTGAGTCCAGCGTTGGGTTGATTTCGGAGGCCGCCATGTCAACCGATGTCTTTCCTTATGCTTAAAGTTGGTGCTTGCGAGAAATAAACGCTTGTCTGAACAAAGTTGTAGTAACCGGTCGCCATTGTCTGTTCGTTGAGCCTCAACACCATATGATCCACCTAGGTGCCTTTCGGTTTCCTCTAGTCTACCTACTTGGGCATTAAAATCACCTGCCACTATTACTACATCAGTGCGCTTAGCTTTACATAGAAGGTCATAAAGCTTTCTGTAAAATTCATCTTTCGCTTCCTGAGCTGCAGTCAGTGGGAACATAGGCAGAGACAACGGCGTGTGTCCTTATCTTTATGAGTCCTTACCGTTCCATTTAGACGGACTGCGCACAAGCGACTGTCTATTGGAATCCAGTCGAGGAGAGCCTGTTCAGCTTTTAAACTTAGTGCTATACCTATACCAGCAAGGCCTCGAGTGGTAGCAGTGGGGTCCCCGGAAACACAAAGAGTGAACCGAGCAGATTCCTTATTTTCACAAGGTGAGGTCAAGCGAATGACTGTGCTTGGATCCTGTATACGCGTTTCAGAGATGCAGTAGATATCGATGGAGCGAGATTCCAGAGTCATGGCTAAGGATGCCTGTTGTCCTATTTGACATAACGTTCGAACGTTGAAAGCTCCAATATACAACTTAGTGCGCGGTTTTAGGAGACCAGGGATAACGTTTCGTGAACTTAAATCACTAGCATTAGAGACGCAAGGCGATAAAATTATGTTAGAAGGATTAGGCATGGTGATAAGAGAGTTATTAAGAGTTGAAGGTGGGATTTGGCTTCGAACATGATGATCTCGTGTGCTGTTAGAGGTATGAGGGCGGTTGTCACTTCCCGGCTGCCCACACCGTGGAAGGGTGTTTATTGAGGAACCGTGAAAAAGAAGGCAGGTTAGTGTCGGTCTCAGAGACCTGAGAGCGTGACCGCAGAGCCCAAAGGACAACTGCTTGAGGCCTGTCACGCACGGCCTTTTCATGAAAAGTTTTTTAAGTATTAGCTCCGCACTTAAAAGCCCTTAGTGGGCACCCTTACCGCCAGAGACGGAAATCCGTGAGGTAGGGTGAGGTGTGACATTTTTAGGGCCGACCTTTTTTAACCCCTCCTTCCTTGTGAGAAGGCAGCATCGCTGCAGATGCTGGTTGTCCGAGAGAAACACCTTACTGCTGTCACACCCCTCTGCAGTCAGCAGTACGACTTCGCCCTCAGACCTTGAGTAGCTGCTTTTAGTCTCATCGTTCTCCAATTAACCTACCTGGCATGGCAGAACCTACAGGAACATATGTTCCAGCCAATATAGCTCGGTTGGGTCATCACGATAGGCAAGCCCGACCACCACGTCAAGGTAGCAGCTACGGTCTTATTAAGCGAAATTGAGGAAATACAATACACGACTGCTTAGAATGTGTTTATAGCCTCTTTAATGAAGTATTTTCCTACGATAGGTCTGCATTACCACGCAAATGTAAAATGAATAGTGAGAAAGTATTATTAGCATTGGTGAATTTGGCGACTTAAGGGACAAAACACGCCAACTGGCAAAGTCATAAAACAAGAGAAATAAATAACTGATGATCAGTACTAGGTTCTGCATTACTGAACAGCCATGAACCGTGGATGGTGGAGGTAGATAGAGAAATGAACCTATAACAATCTTGTTTATGTTGGTTACCTGGGCTGAATTATACAATCGCAGAGTTTTCATCATCATTTTAAATGACTTTAACAGAGTAAGCTTCTTATAAAAGTGAGTTATGAGATTTTCTCCACAAGCGACTAGCAACTTGTTTTGTCGACTTTGAGTTTGATTGGTTGTTGTTAACATCTGTTTTGTCAATTCTTAGATATTTATTTCGATTCCCTTCTACGTTGACTTGATTCGTAGCACTGTAGTTGTTTATTACCCTTCTAGTTGATTAATAAACAGCATCGATTTGAATGTGCTGACTGATTGCCAAGTGACCTGAATGTAGTGCTTCTAGAGACTCTCTAGTCATTACTATGTCACCTTAGTTCAAAATTACATTTTCCCAGTCAAACCTGTATTCACAATTGTCTCCACACATTGATATAAGAGAAGACATATTGTTGCATATGACAGCTAGTTGATGTTCATGTTGAGAAAGGTACGAGGCCGGCCACTTTGTCTAATGTAATGCTTCTCATAGTAATAACAGTTTATTTTGCAAATAATATTCAATTTATCTGCTTTTGTTACTGGGTCCTTTGGCTTGCATGAAAACGATCGAAGTGATTTCGTTGGACATGTGCCTGACGTTGACTTTCAATAGCCGCAATAATCTAGTCATAATTTATGATGTCATTCGCATGTGGTAAGATTACTAGTGTCTCGTGTGAGAAGTGCCAATGTTAAGAGTAAGGTGGTAAGTAAAAATGGCCTACTAGTTGGTGAGGCGAAACACTATCAACGAAGCCATTTAAAAATGATAAGCCACAGTTTGCCATACCGGTAAGTGAAATTGGTTGAAAAAAGTAGTTAATCCAGCATGCGGAATTACATGGATAAACTGAATGCTGATTTTGAACTCCAGAATGATTTAATCCTGTTGACTGGGATTAACAGTTTAGTCACCAATAACGTAGAATCTGGCATATATACCCACAGGTTCAAATTACCATACCACATAAGTCACGATGAGATCAAATTTGCGAGAATAACACGACAATAGAATGCAATATAGAAGAATAAAGTAAAAATGGGTATGAAAGAATAACATAACTTAAGATCTAGGTGAAGATAAGGACTGAATACACTTGCTCCGTTGACCGATTACAAGCCATGTTACCCAGCGATTATCACGTGAACTTCAACCAGATAGTTTGGGACTACTAACATGGCTCAGACCAACAGTCAATGATTTCATAAACTGACTTCATGCATAGGTTTGGCGCCCAACCGTAGCTGCTACCTTGACGTGGTAATCAGGCTTGGCTATCGTGATGACCTCGACCGAGCTATATTCGCTGGGATACATGTTTCTCTAGGTCCTACCATCCTAAGTAGGGCTGTTAGAGAGCGATAAGATTAAGAGCAGCAACCTAAGATCTCCAAGCGACATTGTACTGCTGACTGCAGCGGGATGTGACAACAGTAAGGTGTTTCCCTCAGATAACCATCATCTGTAGAGATGCTGCCATCCCACAAACGAAGGACGGGGTTAGAAAAGGTCAATCCCAAAAATGTCACACCTCACCTTACTCCACGGATTTCCGTCTCCGGCAGTAAGATCTCCTAAAGAACGGAGCTAACACTTCAAAAACTTCCCATAACAAGGTCGTGCGTGATTGGCCTTAACCAGTTTTGCCTTGAGCTCATGGTGTGGGCAGCCAGGAAGTGACAAACGCCCTCATAAGCCTAACAGAGTACGAGAATATCATGTTCGAGATTAAATCCCACCCTTAGCTCTTAACAACTCTCCTGTCTCTGAGACCAACTCCTCTTGTATACCTTTATCACCTTACGCCTCAAATATTAATGGTTTGAGCTCACGAAATTTTATTCCTCGTCAGTTTTAAACCTTGCGTCAAACCATGTATCGTAGCTTTTCAACGATCGAACCCTCCGCCAAATATGCAACAAGCCTCCTTAGCTATGACTCTAGAATCCCGCTCCATTGATATCTGCTGCGTCTCTGAAGCATGTATACAAGATACAAATACAGTTATTTCCTCGACCTCACCTTATCAAAAAAATGACCAGATTTACCCCTCGTGTTTGCGGAGGCCCCACCTGCTACAACTTGAAGCCTTGCTGGTGTAAGTATGATACTAAGTTCGAAATCTGAGCAAGCTCTCCTTGACTGAATTCCAATAGACAGTCGTTTGCGCGCTGTCCATCTAGACGGGACAGTAAGAACCCAGAAAGATAGGGATACACGCCGTTGCATCTTCGTTGTCCCTACCTACGCTCCTACTGATTGCAGCTCAGATGAAGTAAAAGATGAATTTTACAGAAAACTCACTGAACTCATTCGAAAAGCTAAGCGCATTAATGTAGTAATAGTAGCTGGTGATTTGAATGTTTAAGCAGGTAAATTAAATGAAACCGAAAGCACCTGGGTGGATCATATGGTGTCGAGGCTCAACGAACAGACAATGGCGAACCGTCTGCTACAACTGTGTTCAGATAATCGTTTATTTCCTACAAGCACCAACTTTAAGCATAAGGAAAGACATCAGTTGACATGGCGGGCTTCACAATCAACCAACGCTGGATTCAAATAGACCACATTGCCATTAGCCACCGTTTGAGAAGCTCGATAGAAGACCGTTGCTCATTCTAGGGCACATATTTAGACTCAGATCATGATTCAGTACAAGCACGTATTAGACTGCATCTAACTGGACGTAAAAGGTCCAAGGCAAGGACCCCCTCAAAGTTTGACTTAATGATAAAAAAGTCAAGAATACATTTCAGGAATAACTAAAAAACCAATTAGTCAACTATGCAAGCGACACCCACTCCGATTCAGCTTGGAATGATATCCAGAAAGCTGTTGAAATAGCAGTAATATCTACTAATAAACTAAACCAAAAAGTTAAGAAAACTCATGAATTTCAGCTGCATCAATGAACTGATAGATGCTCGGCAACACATCCCGTCTGGTTTGGAACATGATGAGGAGCGAAGGCATCTTAAACACAAGCTGGTTAAAAGCTTACATAATGATTGCGAGCAGTGGTGGGTAGTGAGATCAAAAGATAGGGACATGGCTGCGACAATAGGTGATAGTAGACAACTTTTTAGACTTATCAATGAAACGTGTATCAGAAATCCAACTGTAAGTGAAACTATCTCTGAAAAAGATGGGACCACCATTCGCTGTTAGTCCAGAAGATTAGACTGATGGGCAGAACACTTTACAAAACAGTTCAACTAGCCTTCAGCCTCATTTCAGTTATCCATCATCACCAAGCAATCTGAATAGTAAATTGATACTTGTGACCCACCCCACTGTCTTGGTGAGGTCGAGAAGGCTATAGGGAACTTAAAGCGAGGGAGAGCGGCAGGACCTGATTGATTAATCATTGAGATATGTAAGGATGGTGGTCCAGCTGTAGCAGCGAGATTAACTGAGATCTTGGCTAGAATCTGGGAACTGGACGTAGTCCAATCTGACTGGTTTCGAACACTAACCATCCCAGTCTATAAGAAAGGACAGAAATCCTCTTGTGTCAATTACCAAGGAATCAGTTTAACGAATAGTGTCTAAAATATTGGCTTTAATAATACATCGATCTCTAACTGAAGCTCGTGAAGAGCAAACTCGAGAAAACCAAGGTGGTTTCACACCCGGACGTGGTTGTATAGACCAAATATTCACACTACGGCAGGTTCAGTAGCACAGGCACACTTTCAGACGCCCAACAATAGCTGTATTCCTTGACCCTAAGGCGGCGTTTGACTCTATCGATCGTAAGGTTATGTGGCAATATCTGTTATTGATAGGCGTGTCAGTGAAGTACATCAGCCATATACAAACTGTATATTTGAACTCTACTAGTCGAGTTAGAGCTTATGGCGGACTGTCGTCGAAATTGATTATTTCAAGTAGGGTTTGCCGAAGTTGTCCGCTTCCTCCATCTTTATTTAGTTTTATCATTACCATGCCTATAGAGTTAACGTTTCCATCGTCTGAGTACTCAAGGGTTGATCTTCTCCCAGGAAACAAACTTGTTGACTTGGAATATGCAGACATAGCCAACTAGAGCCAACGACCAATCGGGAAGTTTCTAGAATACTCTATACCATTGTTTATATAAACCCTAGTGTAAATCATTTTGCTTGACTTGGCCTTTAGCCCCCTGCCGTTATTTTCTCAATACATCTTGCTACCTATTCTACTTTTGTTCTGATTGGGATTCAGTCGCGGTCGTTGTCGAATCGTAGAATACTAAGCGGGTAGGACAATATAACAGTGGCGACGGGGAAAAAGGAAAAATACATTCAAAATGCCGATATCAGATGACCAGCTCAATCGAATACTACTACAACAGCAAGCACAACTTGATGCACAAATGCGGCTGTTAGAAACACTGACACAACAGCTGAACATCCACTGCTCGAGTTCCTATGCTGTTTCAAGCACTTCTTGTGATGAACTTGCCAGCAGCATACCAGAATTCTATTATGACCCCGAAAATGGAAGTACCTTCCTCATGTGGTTCAAGCGTTGGAAAGATACATTTAGAATAGAATTCTGTAAACAAGATGACGCATGGAAGACTCGATTGTTGATGCGTAAGCTGGGAAGTAATGAATATGCACGCTTTACTGACCATATATTGCCAAAGCTACCTCGAGAGCTCAGTTTCGAGGAGACGGTAGTTCAATTATCAGAGATATTCGGCGAATCATCCTCATTATTTAGTATTCGTTATCAGTGTCTTAATTTGGTGAAACGTGAAACCGATGAATATGGTGCTCTAGCAGACCTCGTCAACAGAGAGTGTGAACGGTTCAGGTTACGCTCATTGACAGAAGACCAATTTAAATGCCTTATATTCATCAAAGCTCTTCAGTCACCACAAGATGCTGAGATTAGAACTAGACTCTTAGCTCGACTGGATCAAGATCTTAACATCACACTCAGAATATTGACAGATGAGTGTAAGCGGCTACAAAACATCAAACATGACAATCAGCTAATTGAACAGGTAAATCCTAATTTAACCTACAGTATTGTCAATGCTATTACTAGGTTAAAAGCTCAAAAACCGAGAACAAGTGATAGTAAACCAACGACTGCATGTTGCTTATGTGGTGATTGGCACTATGTACGATTCTGCCCGTTCAAGAAGCATAAATGTCAGATATGCGAGAAACGTGGACATAAAGAAAATCATTGTCCACCGAATCGCACGTCTCAGCCCAAGAAGAAGCATAAACGTCCTCGACACATGCTGAAACCAGTGGAATCTCTATCACTTTCTCTGGTAGCAGCCTATCAAACGGATCATAATATTTGGAGAAAGTATGTTACTATCCAGATTAACGGCATATCAGCTCGTCTGCAAATTGACACAGCATCCGACATCACCTTAGTGTCTAGAGAAACATATAACCTGCTTGGGAATCCACCAATAAAGCCATCTAAGAAAACTGTTAAAAGCGCATCAGGAGGAGTTCTAAAACTGGTTGGCGAATTACATTGTGAATTTTCATTCCAACGAAATAGCTGTAAAGGAATATGCTATCTAACAGAACGACCACACCTTGATCTCCTTGGTCTAGATATGCTAGAAAAACTTGGAATAATAGATATGCCCATCAACAGTGTTTGTAACGTGTCATGTCCATCATTAGACACTCCTATACGTGCAAAAGAGAGGTGAAAAGTTACTGGAAAATCTGAAGAGAAAATTTGCTTCTGTTTTTGAGAGTAGTCTTGGTCACTGCACCAAAATGAAAGCTCATTTACCCGTGAAACCAGATGCTAAACCTATTTTTCATCCGAGACGTCCTGTACCATATGCTGCTCTGGAACTAGTCGACCAAGAACTTAATCGTTTGCAACAAGCTGGTGTAATCCAACCAGTCAACTACTCTGCATGGGCCGCGCCGATTGTAGTGATTAGAAAGCCAAATGAAACTATACGCATTTGTGCTGATTTCTCAACTGGTTTAAACGATGCATTGGATGTATATCAATACCCGTTACCAGTTCCTGAAGACCTATTTGCTAAGCTAAATGGTGGAACATGTTTCGCGAAAATAGACTTCTCCGATGCCTATCTGCAAGTGGAAGTAGATGATGATAGTAGAGAGCTTCTGAAAATCAACACTTAATACACCCGCCTACCGTTTTATATCAAGACTGCACCTCCCATCTTTCAGAAAATAATGGATACAATGCTAACAGGTATACCTGGTACAGCAGCTTATCTAGATGATATCATAGTTATGAGTTCTACTAACAGTGGACTTTCTGATAGACTACATCAAGTCCTTAACCGAGTGTCGGAGTATGGTTTTCAAATACGTGAAGAAAAATGTATCTTCTTCATGCATTCAATCAAATACCTTGGTTTCATTCTAGATAAGAACGGTCGCAGAGCAGACCCTGCCAATATGGAAGCCATTCAGAAAATGCCTGTACCAACTGATGTTTCTTCATTAAGATCCTTCTTGGGATTAGTTAGTCATTACAGCACATTTTTGCCTGAAATGCATCGAGTGAGAGGTCCTTTGAATGAATTACTATCGTAAGACAAACCCTGGCAGTGGTCAGCAGAATGTCAAGCATCGTTCGACAAAGTTAAATCAATGCTCAGCTCGAAGCTTCTGTTAACACACTTCGATCCCAGCTTGGAAATTGTTGTTGCATCTGATGCCTCTAGCCATGGAGTTGGAGCAGTGATATCTCACGTGTTTCCAGACAAACCAGAAAAGACAATTGCCCATGCTGCTAGATCACTCACCCCAACCGAGCGAAACTACAGCCAAATTGAAAAGGAAGCCCTTGCAATCATTTTTGCTGTTAAAAGATTTCATGAAATGCTATATGGCCGTAAGTTTACCCTGCTGACAGATCACAAGCCACTAATTGCAATTATCGGTTCTAAAAAAGGAATCCCTGTCTATACAGCTAATATACTACAACGCTGGGCAACAATGCTTCTGAGCTATGACTTCAATATCAAGTATCAGTCAACAAATACTATCGGTCAAGCCGATGCTCTTTCACGACTGATTGGAGTTCAACACTCTGGACCGGAGGACATAATCATTGCCTCTATATCAGTTGATCCAGAAATACGGAGTGTAGTAGCTGATGCCATTCGAAACACTCCAGTGTCGTCAGATGAAGTTAGAGAAGAGACTCTTCGAGACCCGGTTCTACAAGAAGTTAGGAAGTTCCACCAAGAAGGGTGGCCTTCGAAGATCAACTCTACAGAGCTTCAGCAGTTTTACCAGCGCAGATTGTCTCTTTCAGTCATTAACGATTATCTTCTATTCGCCGAACGTGTTATAATCCCAAAGAAGCTGCAACCAGCAGTTCTTGAACAGCTGCACTGAGGACATCCGGGAGTAAATCGCATGAAGGCGCTAGCGCGAAGTTATGTATACTGGCCGCAATTAGACATCCAACTTGAGCAGCTATCCCGTTCGTGTACTAAATGTGCATTAGTAACAAAAGCACCGCGAAAAGCAGAGCTACAATCATGGCCAATACCACAGTCACCGTGGTAGCGTATACACTTAGACTTCGCTGGTCCATTTTATGGACAAACTTACCTTTTGGTAGTGGATGCATACATACAGAAATTTTCCTCATGAAACATCCGACCGCAAGCTGCACAGTCAGAAAACTACGTCAACTATTCAGTCGTTTCGGGTTTCCAGAACAAATAGTCAGCGACAATGGAACACAGTTTACGTCTTCGATATTCGCAGAATTTTGTCAGCAGAACGGAATCAAGCATGTCCGAACACCTCCATTCCATCCTCAATCAAATGGCCAAGTAGAACGCTTTGTCGGTACATTTAAAGATGCTCTAAAGAAATCAAGAGGGGAGGGGACCACCGAAGAGATCTTAGAGAGGTTCTTACTTATCTACCGTTCCACACTGAACCCTCAGACAACTAATGGGGTCTCTCCAGCGGAAGCGTTGCTGGGCAGAAAAATACAGACACATTTCGACAGCATTCGTCCGAAGCCTGCTCTTAAGCCGCGACGAGACGTAACGATGGAGAAACAGTTCAATCGTCGTCATGGAGCACAAAAACGATTGTTCACTGTGGGTCAAAAGGTACTTGCTAAGGACTATCGAGGTAAATAACCTACATGGACAGCTGGTCGGATCGTTCAAAAGAAAGGAAATGTGGTTTACGAGGTATCCGTTGGCTCAGAAGTCTGGGTAAGACATGCGAACCAGTTGAAACCAACTTCTGCTTGTTTCGAGAAAAGCCATCATAGAATACCACTGGATATTCTACTGGATACCTTTGAGATTCAACGACCTAAAGTAGAACCTGAGGACAAAAAGGAAAAAAACTATTTGCCCACTCCCAAGAAGGTGGACAGATAGAAAGCGCAAACCAGTGAGTTTCATGCAAGTGGATCCTAATAGCAAATCCTACGGATCTTTTCAAAGGGGAGGTGTTGGCACGAAGCGAGCCTGATTAAAGCACGCTCAAAACATGCTCACGAAGCTGTGCTGTGATTGGTCCATTCTTAGCCAACTAGAGCCAACGACCAATCGGGAAGTTTCTAGAATACTCTATACCATTGTTTATATAAACCCTAGTGTAAATCATTTTGCTTGACTTGGCCTTTAGCCCCCTGCCGTTATTTTCTCAATACATCTTGCTACCTATTCTACTTTTGTTCTGATTGGGATTCAGTTGCGGTCGTTGTCGAAACGTAGATTACTAAGCGAGTAGGATAATAAAACACGTAGGCTCCTAGTATTTGATCATAGATGTCTTCGAAGCAGTGCTCGTGTTTACTGAGACCACCGAGTAAACAATACGTGGGTTAGGAGTAGAATACTATGTAAGTAAAATAAATCTACTGATGAAGTAGTGAATTTTCACCAGCTAAGGTGGTTAGGACATGTGTTACGTATGCCTGACCACTGTCTACTTCAACGAGCAATGTTGTCTGGTGTGGGAGTAGGCTAAGAGAAAGCTAGAGGTGGCCAAACCAAAACATAGCCCCAGTCCATGAAACCATTGACGATTGGGCTGTCATAATATTAGGTGCAAACTACCTGGTTGGGGTCTGCGTGATGATCGCCCAAAATAGTTCGAAATGGCCTAGGTGCATTCATTCCTTGTCGTCTTACGAAATCTAAGCTTATGAATTCATCATAATTTCTTGTTTGCTGGGTTATATATACATATTTTTTAAATCTTATTTTCGATCTCTAGTCCAATCCATTACTACTAACTTCGTTACTATCTTTCCTACTCCGGGATTTGATCCGACAATTTAATCCCTATCTGCTGATTGAGGCATGGTAACTTGAACTGATACACGCGTGTACCAAGTTCAACGTTGTAACTGATTGGTTTAATGCCTATTCCTAGGCCAGTTAACATAGCGCGTCGAGGTAGGTGGGGGCTGGGGATACGTAACACATATCCCAACTTTACAATGCCTCATCACAATAATCCAGTAAACCTAGTTTATGATGGCTTATGAAAATTTCATGTCAGAACGTCGTTTCATCTCAGGGTTTTGAAAGATACTCCTGAACTGCGGAGCATAGATGGTCCAGTATACTTGACCGCAAATGATGAGGTTGATGTTAAAGAGCCACAAAAATAATCTATTAACCCAGCTATACAAGACTTAGTAACAAACTAGAGCAGTTGAGTATTAGTTTACTGTTTATCACCTGGTCAAAATCTTTGTATAATAAGCCACAGTTCTGATCAACTATATTTTTCCTTGCGATGCAAAATGACAAAGTGGAGTAAGACCTATCTTGTGAAACTCATCTAACAAGTAAAGATTTGTATACACGCAGCTTAAAACTATACCAGATCTCAAATTTTATAACACTGATGTTAAATTAACGCTAGTGGAGAAGGGCTAAAACATAGGCTTTCAATAGTACGTATAAACCATTAGGCTATAATACTGATTCAAGGGTCACAAGTCTATAATCTGTGGCCAGTTTTAACATATCTGCCCATTTACTCCGTGCTGACCCCATGAAACCGAAGCTGAATATTGAAGTTATTTTCGCAGCTTGGCCGCGCAAGAAAATCAGAAGTGACGTTAGAGTTAGGAGGAAAACAGATTAACATTGAGTAATGAAAACTCGGAATAAGTTCAATCAGCAGCTCTGAGACATTTAAAATGTTTGATATAGGCCACATCAATTTGATTTTCTATGAGACCTTTTAAACTCTCAAACAGAACGGAATTTATATACATTTATTTCCAAGGTATGAACACGTAGGAGAAAACAACAATGAACAGCAAGATCAAACGGAGGTATTTGGTTCAAATTTTCATAGGGACGCTAAATGGCTACATTTTCACCCTAATAAATAAAACATTCGGATGTTATTTTTGGATGTTATCAGTATCTTTAGCAGTTTAAACATATGCGAACTCACACTGTATGACAATGTTTACTTTAATGTGAGTGGACCCAAGAATAGGCCCCACTCAAGGTGGGCAAATACCTGTCTTTTTAAACTCCACTTAGAAAAGTAACTAAAGGCGGATTGGAAAATTATTTCTTGATACGCATGAAAATAATGTGGAAGCATATCACGGTACTAAAATACAGAATACTAAATAATTTAATTTTGGCTAAGTTGTAGTTTGATCACGAGAGAACTTGACTTGAAACCTGTTACAAACAATGGGACCACTCATCATACTATAGATTACATTTACTGGTTCAAGTACACTGTATACATCTGTACACTACTAAAATTAATCCAGAGTATAGACCTTAGAAATAAGCATCCACAGTGTCTACTAGGTCTAATATGGATAAGAAGGAACAGAATATAAGTTAGTTAGAACTGACGTATGACCAGCTTGCTTGCAATAATAACTACCCTCCACAAAAATCCAGTGCAATTTTAGATTTACTTGCTAGTCTCACAGGAACCTGGCATTTTCATAAAAGCTCACTATATGAAAGATTGATATAGTGAAACGTTGCTTCTCAACAGAAGACGTTTTTTTCGATTTGCAAATATCGAAAACGGTCCACATGGATCAAAACATTTAAATTGTTAGCGTTTTGTTTTCTGAAATCTTTCTTTGACTCGGTGGCTAGATACAACGCTAACTTCATTAGGAAAAAAGAAACATAGGCAATGTAACGGAAAAGAACCTAACGGTATACAAAAATTCTAGAATTATAAAATAAGCACAACTATAGTGGACTTACATTTTTTCAGTGATCGAATAAGCGGTTAATGTGACACAATTTAAGAATGTGGTTGCCGTTATAAAGTATATTTCACATAAATGACGATTGGATATTTAAACATATAACCAGATAAATGAAACTAACAAGCCCTTATGTATTAAGAAACGATAAATATAATCCCGAAATATGTACTAGGTGAACTGTCTTTAAACGGGGCCTCAGCATTATAGCTCCAGATAATCATAGATAATCATAAGTGCCGCAGAATCAAATATTTAAACAAGTTTTTTATTTTTACCTGATGATTTTTCTCTGTTTTAAAACTGAAATAATTAGTTGACAACAACATTTCGTATGTTGTCTTCACCCGTCGAGTATGCGCACAACATATAGGTCACAATTTTGATGGTTGCTTGGTTTGAACATCTGCGTTGCGATAAACTTAATTAAGTCACCACAGAGCATTTGTGCTTAATATTCTGTTCATAATTTTGGCTTATTTATCAGATTCCTCACGTAAGTCAATATTTTGTAGTTGTCTTCTTCTGTCTTATGGTTTTGTTATCGCTGATTGTGCTAATCGTCATACAATGTGATAAATGTTAGCATACATCACATGTAATGATATGCAAAGATATATTTGTATTGAGATCGTAGCAGTCCTATATTAACACGAAGCGAAAATAACAGTATTAATGCCATGATGTTGTTCAACATAAAAGAATGTAATAATTATTTTCATGGATGGTGGTCCAGTCTCAGCAACTAGGTTGACATTTTGGTCGTCTGCGAGCTAGACAATCCTACCGAACTGCTTTCGGCCGTTTATCATTCCAGTATACAAGAAAAGACTAAGGACTACGATAAGATTGTAGGGATTAGTTTGACTAATATATTGTTTAATACGAGCTTCAATAGTTACCAAACTTTTAACTGCTATTCTTGAACTGCAAATGCAAGATAACCAGGGAGAGAGGTGTCTCTCTTAATCAACAAGTGATGTATGTGAGTTGACAAGAGCCGATGCTTATCATCTGATATTTTGTTGGATATGGATCCATTATGGTTGCTGATACTAACTTCTAAGATAAATGGAGTGGTTGACCAATCTGACTGATTAGGCAAACCCATCCTGAGTCGAAATTTCGGATTTCGGGGGTGATATATTGATGCATTTAAATGCATCCTTAAAAATGCCTAAATTGTTACTAAAGGGTTTTAGGAAACTGCACGTTGTCACTATCTTCACTGATTGGAAATAGTTGGTCTTCATATTCTAAATTGATATTTTCCTATAAAAAATTGATTTCTCAATAATTACATAACTTGAGTGTAGCTTCCAGGAAAACATCTGTGACGGAATTTAGTAAAAAAGTGGATTATGTATCAGCCTTAACAAATACTATTTCAGGTTAATGATTCTAATGACAGTTCACTTTAGGCTCTGACTTTACTAATAATGTTCGAGTTATAAGGCCACAGAAGCAATTTCAATGGAATCGGCTGCGATGTTTGGTAACACTAGACAATGTTAGCTTTTTCAAGAAAGGCGATAATAGAACGTCAGAAGTACGACTACGCCCTCAGACATTGAGTTCTCTGCTTTTCGTCCTACCGCTCTTCAATTGTCCTGCCTAACTTAATAGGGCTTAAAGGAGCTAGCGTTCCAATTAGCACAGCTCGACTGACCCTTCATAGTTAGCAAGCTCAACTATCACATCAAGGTAGCAACTCCAATAAAGGGACTAACCATACAGAGTCAATTAGTTAAGTGCATTAATCAGTTTCCTTTTCTCATAAACCTCAAGATTTGATGAGTCGGTGGCTGAATAAGTCTCAGCAAGGATTCAAAGAACCTGTTTGGCTCTTAGCAACTTGCATCACTTGTTTATCAATCAAAGAATAACTGTACTGTGTAGAAATCTACCCTGGTCATGGAACATAATTTAAAAAAATAGAAACATTGGTTGCGCTTGTTGGGACTGTCGATTAGGCACTTGATCATCAGTCAGCCATTAACAACGCAGAACCTAGCATATATACCCACAGGTTCAAATTACCATACCACATAATCACGATGAGATCAAATTTGCGAGAATAACACGACAATGGAATGCAATATAGAAGAATAAAGTAAAAATTGGTATGAAAGAATAACATAACTTAAGATCTAGGTGAAGATAAGGACTGAATACACTTGCTCCGTTGACCGATTACAAGCCATGTTACCCAGCGATTATCACGTGAACTTCAACCAGATAGTTTGGGACTACTAACATGGCTCAGACCAACAGTCAATGATTTCATAAACTGACTTCATGTATTGGTTTGGCTCATACTCCTACGCCAGCTAACATCGCGCGTCAAGCTAGGCGGTGGTTGGGGATGCGTAACATGTCCCAACCATCTCGGTCTATGAAGGCTTATGACGCCTTCGGCTGGTTTGCCATGTTTTCCTATTACTCTGTGTCTAACATCATCATTTATTTGGTTATTCGTATATATATAGGCGATACTACGAGAAGTTTTATGATTAAAGACCTAAAGACTAGGTATATTTTCCTTGCACAGACTCTTTATTTGGCTACGTTTTAAATGTTGTCACTCTTCATTATTTTCAGAGCTTGGCCGATTTGAGTTTTAAAGCCCCTATCAGTTCACAATAAGTTTCATAGATTCATTGGTCTTTCGTAAGCTTTGAATTTAGGTCGGATGCAGATATCGCTTCTGCATTTACAGCTTTTTTAAAATCGTTCCATGCTTGTTCTGGATGAATTTGCTCTCAATGAACATCTAAGTTCTTGTTCTTGATTTGAATTGATTTGTTGGCCTTTCCCAGTTCTGACCTTTCTACTTTCAGTCAAATGCGTGGGGATATGTACTCACCATGGCGTAATTAAAAGGGGTGGGGTCATCTACGCAATCTCTTCATCTGTAGCTGATCTTGATGTGGTCTGCCTACGTTCATCGTTGTGTCGATATTGGAAGCTACCGGGTTAAGCAATGTTTTTCCTTATGCTCAATGTTTGTGCTAGCTAAAAATAAATGGTATCTGAACACAATTTTATCAGACAGTTTCTATTATCCGTTCGTTGAGCTGTAATACCGAGTGAGTTTTTCGGTCTGATTTAGCCTACCAACTTAAGCAGTGAAATTCTCTGCTATTATTACTACATCTGAGTGCTTTGCTTTCTGAAGGAGGCTGGGGAACTTTATATAGAATCCATGTGTGCTGCAGTGGGGGAGGGCATAGGCGGAAATGACAAATTGATATCGGTATCTATCTTTGTCTTTTGGGCTCGTACTGTATTATTTAGTGAAGCACTACATAAACGACTGTCTGCTAGAACCCACTCGGGAAGTGACGACATTCTTAGAGCCATGGTTACACCAGAATGACCATGAAAACTTTCTATCGGATCCATAGGTAAACAAAGAGTTAATCGTTCTATTTCTCAGTATTGACTGGATAAAGTTAAGTAAATGACCACATGGGGGTCTTGTTTGCGTGTTTCGAAGGCAGCATACATCACTGGTAAGAGATTCTAGAGTTTTCGCTAACGAGATTTGTTGGCCGATTTGATACAATGTACGCACATTAAAAGCTACAACATTAAGTTTAAAGTGCGGTTTCAGAAGCTTGGGATAGCATTTTAAGAACTGTACTAGAACAGTACTAGTATCACGCATAAAAAAGTGGCGGGAAAAAGTTGGAGGTGAAAACTGAAAGTATTAGTAGCATGAGTTGGAGAAGTGGTGAACAATATGATATCGGGTACTCTTAGAGATATGAGAGCAGATATCAATTCCCTGTTATGCACACCATGGAAGGGTTCTTCATTTTGAGGTCCTTGAAAAGAAAAGTGGATTAGAGTTCTTGACGACTCCTCGTGTAACAGCTGTGTCCAAGAAACAGTTACTTGAGAGCAATCACACACAACCTTTTTACAAGTCGATTTCAGTGAGTTAGCTCCGTACTTGGAAAAACCTTACTGCCATAGACGGGAATCCGTAAAATAAGGTGATGTATGCATCTATAAAGCCGACGTTTTCAAACTCTACCTTTCCTTTATGTGAAGGCAGGATCGCTGTCATGTTGGTTTCCCATGGAGGAAACACCTTACTTCGTCTACACCTCTACACAGCCAGTAGTACGACTTCTCCTTTAGACCATATGTTTTATGCTATTAATCTTATTGCTCCTCAGTCGACTTGCCTGGTATGGTGGAACCTGAAGGAACGATTGTTCTAACCCGTGCAGCTCTACTGGTTCATCACGATAGGCAAACCCGACCATCACGTCAAGGTGGCAGCAACGGTCGGGTCGAGTAGGCAGTGCTGAAGTTAGACAAAATGGATCTTCACCGATTGCTGTGATTGGGACATGCCCCAGCTATATCAAATCACTCCTCACCTCGTCGCACTATGTTGACTGGTGTAAGTTAGGATGGACAATAACTAAAGTTGGCTAGTTTAGTAATTGTCATCATTTTTTGTCTCGTGGTTTGATCTGTGATGGTAGGTGTTCACTACCTGTTTGTGTCTGATGCGATAATGGCAATCAGTGATTGGAAATAATAGGTGGTATGGCTGAGAATCTGTCACTGTGACGCTGTGTTTACTCTTGATATTCTTCTCGATCTTTAGTTCCATTATTCTCCTATGCATACCTTTATTTCACTGCTTCTTGTCTAAATATATAATGGTGTGCCCTCTGTACTGCCAATATGTATATACTGTAACAGAACGAATTCACTGCTATTTGCATATTAAGATAGGCTAAATAGGCAGTTCGCATTCGACTTTAACCTGAATACAGCACCTACTAGAGAAAACTAAGCGAAACTTTTTCATGACCATTATTTTTACTTCCCTTTGTTTTGAACATTGCAACTGTTGTGAAAATTGGTAATGTTAGATATTAATTTTACTGCATTCAAATCATGTGTAGTTAATTGCTTCTTCAGTTTTGTTCTATCATGTTTATACAGTTTATATTTTACACCATAAGAGACTTTGTTAAGTGGTTAGACTATCCGTTATTTTCGTTTTGTTTCATAAAATTTTAATCAACATAGAATCTGGTCTAAGCTACCGTATAATATCAAGACAACAATATATATACCAAAGTATTGATAATAGTAATAGCATCATGATAGCAAAAAATTATACCTAGAAATGGTTTCCAAAGTAAGAATTTTTTTGCTGAATAGAACGTTTAGATCATTTTAAAACCCAAGACCAGAGGAAAAAAAAGAGCGAATGCATTTACATCATGTAGACCAATTTTGAGCTATTTCATCTAACGTCTCTAACTATTTGTTACAATAATCGCGTGGATCCCAATTTAAGTAGTTTTTACTGGCTAATATTTCTCAGACCAACAGTCAGCGAATTTATGTCTTCATGTCACATTTTGATTTGTCTATGTTTTACCTTTATTCCAGCCTACTACAATACCTGCCATTATAGTGCGTTGTGATAGCCAACGGTTCATCAGCCTAGTTAGTAATCACTGGGAGATTTTGTTACTAGTTTTAATAAATCTTATTAGGGATTTTATCCAACTATGCATTCAATTCACTTATTGTATATGAATCTACGGAATCTAGTGGATTGTTTCTTTTTTATTGCTTAAAATATCCCTTGTGATTTATTTACCTTATCTGTTGAATTTCTTCATTAATATTAACTGAGTACTCAATTGAATGGAATCTACTGTTGATCTGATTATTTCTCTCCTCATGAATAAATTTTTTTCGCTGCTTATCACCGAAATACAGTTAATCAGATAAAAATAAGAGAAAAAAAAATTAATTATACCTATGCGAATTATGATAATCATCATCAACTTTTCTCTTTTCTATCTCTCATATCTTCTTCATCATTCTCACTATCTCTTTGTGTTTGTCAAAATGTTCACAGTCTCCTTTTGCATCATTACTATTCACTTTTCTTCTACTTCATTGTGTTTTTGTCAATCTATATTTCTATTGGCTAGTTATTCATAACGTCAACTCATTGATGTCTAATATATGTATCTTTCACTACAAAACTATTATGATATTATTTATTGCTTATTATTTACAATAGAATTCTGTTTAATTTATATTTTGGAATATAATCAATTGTTTATGAACATATCATATATGCTAATACATTCATTATAGTCATTTTGAATCATTTACTAATGGAATCATCCTCGATTAAACCAGATACTTCATTATTAGATAGTCGTGAACGCCAACGTCAACGTAGTGTAAATCAAGCATTTGCTGCACTTAGATGTATTCTACCAACACATCCGCCAGATAAAAAATTAAGCAAACATGAAATACTACGCCTTAGCATTAAATATATTCATATTTTAGAAAGTATTCTAAAGTATCAAGATGAAGTTGAAGAGAGTTCACTTGTTTCTTGTGTATCGCATAAATAAGTAATCATTTTCAAATATACATATTTATACATTTTATCGTAATGCCTACAATTACTAACGTTCCACATGTACTGTAGTGATTTATCTTGTTTATTATTTCCTTTCATTTACATTGTTCTATTTAAATCAATTGTATTACAGTAATATTGTCACTATTGTAACCTGGGATGTCTGCTCCAGAAGATATTTCAGCCCATCTTGATACGTAAGTCTCCATATTGTCTCTCTCCCTTTATATATATATATATATATATATATATATATATATGTCGCTTGAACCTACAAGTAGAATGTATGATATGTATTTTGTCTTCTTTAAGACTCATCAGCCAGATATCCTGTATTCTAGTGTTAACGTTCACAGAATTCAATTCATCACCTAGAGCTTCAAACATCAGTTATGTTGTCCACAAACCTACTGAATTCGGATAACTACTGATATGTCCAAATGGGTATATCATCTTACGTCTAATATGGTAGGTACTAGGTTTAGTCAGTGCAACTCGCCATTCCACATTCCGCACGATGGAATCAAATTATCAAGATTAATCCCATAATATAGTGCAATATGAAGGAATGAAACAAAGATGTGTATGATAGAGTAATGGAACCTGAAATCTAGAAAATATAAAGAGTGAATACAGTTGTGATACTATGATCGACTCTGAACCATGTCACTCACTTTCTCCAACCATTGTTTACGACCAAATAGTCTGCAGCTACATGCATGGATTCGACAAATAGTCAGTAACTTATTGGACTGATGTTAATTTTTAACCTGGCTTCTCCTATCCTTTATTGAATTTTACTCTTATGCCATTCAACACCATTAGAGGAGGTAGGCGTTGATTGGGCATACCTAATGCATGTCCCAATCATTTCTGTCAATGAGGCTTCACAACCGTGTCTACTGATTTGTTGCCACTCTTTCGTAATCCTTTTTTCTCAACATCAGAATTGTTTACTCGAATATGGACAGGCGATATTTCGAAGAAATGTGTATGATAGAAGACCATGAGCGTACCGTTGTTTTTTAAAATTAGTTTTATAAGCCAATGTTTTTCACCCATAGGTTAATATTGAGCGGAATAATGTTGAGTGTACTCGTTTTATCGTTGAGAGAGGTATATCTCTCGTGATCGACAAGTGATGTATGTAAGTTGATAAGGGCCGATGTTTGTTATCTGAATTGGTGCTAAAGTTTTGTTAGATACTGATCTATTATAGTTGATGAGACAGACTTCTAAGATAAGTGAAGTGATCTATTTTGACGATAATGATACTAGATTTAAGTCCTAGTGTGATAATTATCAACACTGGGTGCAATCACATTCGGCTAACGTGTCTTAGATAGTAAAAAACGCGTGTCCCAGAATACTCTGCTACCTACTCTACATATATTTTAATTTTTTTACTTTTTTGATGTTTTGTTATTTACTACTAATTAAGTGTTTTAGTAAATATTTGTGTTTGCAGCTTATTTTATAAAATTCTTCATGTTCTTTTAGTTTGATATTTCATTCTACTGAATGCTATCGTTAACTGTATTGTTATTGTGTACACAGCTGATGCCATAAGGGATGATAACATGTTTGTTTGCGCTAATTGAGGATGTCTTGACAATGTCATTCATATACATCTCAAATGGTTATGATTGGTCTTATCTTTGTCACATTTCTCTTCACTGCTGAATTTGTTTCATCTATGAATTATGTAGTAATTGCCTGACTACTCCTACGGACAAAGGCCAGTGGGTGGGGGAGGGAGAGAAAGAGATGGAAGATCTACTGACCGCCGTGATGGTTCATAACTTTTAAATCTCATAGTAACTAGCTTAGTTATAGCTTGTAAATATTTCACATAAGCGTGTGTGCATGTAGTTAACAGACATTATTGGTCAAAGAAAGCAAATGTGAAACAAGAAAATTTATGTTTATAGATGAAAAAGTTGTAGCTTAGACATTTGAATCGACCACCGTTAAGTGTATATAGTTAATTTTGCTTAGCTCTCATAATTGTTTGCAAAATAAATCAAATCATTTTCCAAGTATTGTTTAATGTATCCATCTTTGAGCCAAACATTTGATATGTAGACTAATACTACTACTCAGATAACAAAACCAAAGTAACTAAATCCATAACTCTCTGAAAACCGAATACTTCTAACCACTATTCTAAAAGCAGGTTACATTAACCTACGATGCTACACATTAGAACATTTTACACGAATATGGAAAACCAAACTTAAAGGAAGACTAATAATTTGTAGTGAATGCAGATGTCAGGTTTTAACTTCCTAATTACTATGGCCTCCTCAAATTTTATTACAGTAGAGTTGTATCGTTTACCTCATGCTACGGGCAACTAAACTCTGTAAATTACATCTTCTTCTGAGATGGAGGCCTTTAGGTATATGCTCAGTGATTTTAATTTAACTTTCTCACCTCACTATATCCATAATTACTATTTTTTCATATGAGATAACATAGTTCTAAAATTATTACCCAAATTATCCATAAAAATTCTTAGTCTACATTTTAATCCAACATTTTCCACAATTTCATTTATCAACTGGCAAACCATTCCTTAAATATTTGTGACTAAGTAAGCTGATTCACTTATATGGTAATCTGTACTCAATGAATCAGTGTTTGGGGCGAAAATATGACATCTGATTTTCTCCATCAATATTCTGTTGCAAGTCCATCCGACTGATGAATTTTAGGCAGGATAAACGTACATCTTGGTTCCAGTTACTAGCTACAATCCAACTTCGTCGTTAATATATTGCTTCTGTGTTAAAAATGGTGCTGGTTCATAAAGCAACCAAAAACATTTATGAAAATTAGTAATACATTCACAATGCTAATCAATTGCAATCATCTTCTGGTTCTACACTTTCTAGTGTTTATTACTACTAGTTGGTTTCGATATTAATAATCGTCGGTTTTTTCAAGCATTCATTATTATTACACTGTTTAAACGCATCATCTTTTTATTTTTCAGTCATGAATTTACAGTTGATGCAGCTCAGAACGAAAGTAGTACTATTCAAAACAGTACTACTATACGAAATAGAATGAAATCGAGGATTTCGAACTACTTATTTACCAATCGAAAATTATCAGATGATTCACATACAAAAGTTGCTACACCTGATAATGATGCTGTTGATAAATCTTCGTCGTCCGGAACAAATCGAACTAATTCTGACTATCTTGATACTGGATTTACCCTAATTGGTTATACATTTGTATTACAAATTATCTTACATATGATGACATTCTTATTAAATAGTCTTTCTTATCGTTATTTAGATACAGCTAGTTTGGGTCTGGTCAATGTTCGTTTAGGCTTATTTTATTCAACGTTAATATTCACTTCTAGAGAAGCATTTCGTCGTGCATGTCTTAGTCGGGGTGGTGAGTTAATAGTCAATAACAGTAGAAAATCAATTGAACTGTCATCTTTGTCGAACCCAAATATGCCTACAATTGATTCTTTGAATGAAGACTTTGTAGTTGTTTCTCAGCCGACTGAAAACTGTAAAGATCAAAATCAAAAAGATGGTCATTCTACTTCAGTTCATTGGTTACAAACTAAAGAACACTTTACTGGAATTTTAAATCTTGCTTGGCTAGTGTATGTTCTACATTAAACATTATTTTAATAAAAAATCTCAAAAAATTTAGACTTCCTACTGGTTTCATCATGATAGCACTTCTGAGTTTAGTGTGGATTTTCATCTTACCATCTCCAAGTGGTCTGATGATGAACGAATCAAATTCTGAGTTAAAGCTTTCGTCGTTAATTATTCAATACCGTTACTTCTTCTGTATCATGATCTATGCTTTATCGGGTCTTTTTGAATTGGCTACTGAGCCGTTATGGCTTCTCTGTCAACTTACGCATGAAGTTCGTGTAAGGATCTTCATTGAAGCATTTGCTAATACTGCACGTTCAATTGGAATAATGTTGGCAATATTAATTGTACCATCTCAGTATGCTATTTATTCACTAAGTGTTCCTCAAGTAAGTTTTTTTCTGTCATTAAGTTGTCACGTTATTTAGTTCTTATGAGTGGTGTTTGTTTGAAATGTCAGACGAGATCAGTTTACGCATAATGCAAGTCATATAAGCTTATGTTAATCTGGGCCGTCTTTATCCCCGTCATGATTTGATCCTGGCTACAAAAGGTATCATTTATGATTCATCGTTAAGAGCAGTTTTGTATTATTCTTATGTTGTCCCAACTGAGGGTGTTTGGAAACTGTATTTCACAGTTGTTGCATGCGAAGGATTACTGACATCGCTGCAACACCATGTTGTCAATTTTGATATTCGACAATGCGTGTTTGGACCCAGTGATGATAATTCGATTGTTTTCGCTATTTCGAAACGTCAACTTTAGTGACTTAGACATGTTTCACAAACGTTGTCCCAGCGGCTTCCCTCTTATGGTACTTGATGAAAAACGCAGAGAGGTAGTCAGTTAATAACAGCGTCGTGAAATTGATTAGGCTTGGTCCGTTACGATTCCATGGATGAGGTCCTAGTGAATATGATATCATCAGATATTGGTGAGAATAATAGTCAGTATCGAACATGCTGTAATTTTCTGTTCGAGTCTTCATTAAAGTGGAATGATCATCAATCAGAAGAAGTTTTCCTCGGTTGTGTTTTATCTCTTTGCATCTCTTATTATGCGATTTCCTTGTCCTGTTAAATTTCACCTTTTTGATTATAACCACATTTCATATTTTACACCCTCATAACATTATCATCCCAATTTTGTGATGCAGACATTTTTGGTGTCTATTCGTGCCAAATTATGTTTAAATAAGTAATACATATTTGTTGCTACTCAATGAATAATCATTATAAATGCCTTTATCCTACTGGTGATCAATTTCAACTCAAGTAGCTCAATTATAACAACTCAGACTGTTAAGCTAATTAAAGTTCTTATTCCACTGGGAGTATCATTTCTCAGAAAAATACCGGTACACCTTACTTATAAGTTCCAATTTGCACAAAACTCAAGTGTGGAGAGGTTTCCTACTAACTAACCCTAACCAGCTAACATCACAATAGTAAACTCTGCGTGTTTTTAATAGGTTAACTGTTCATGTGTAATTTGTGTTTGTCTACTGCGTTCAATAAACCCAAACATGTAACAGTGATGTTTTGACTTTTTTTGGTCGTAATTCTACTACCACGCTAGATCTAACCTACGTTCAGCAGAGATGCTTTGAACAGTAGAAAAGAAGGAATGAAGGAGGAGTATTTTGATTGATGCACCCCAAATTTTGTAGATAATGAGTTTCTGACTTCAGTTCACTTATTTATTAGATAAACGTAGGGTTATAATTTTTACTCTTACATACTCTCATCATATGCAAGAATACGTTACTTCCAGCGATACTTGAATCTGTGATCAGTCTGTTATCTATTCAATATTTAGGGCTGGCATATTACGCATATCACCATACTGTTTACTTAAGTCTTTCGAATCTTTTACGCAACTCTTGAAATTCTTTTGCCTAAATCAATAAACTCCACAGAAAGTTTAGTGGAAACTCAATACAAACAGATTTTCATGCCTTATCCTGAAGTTGTTGTCACCAACATTTTTAACAGTTCTCATAACGTTAAAATGTGAGGTCCTTTATCTTTTAATAAAAGTCATAGTGACTTTATTCAGTGTTCATACATGTTAGTCTCATTTAGAACACGCTACAACTTGTATCACACAACTCAAACCGACGATGATTTACACAGTGATTGATTTGTATTTTAACCTGATTACTCATCCTTAATCGTACTTCAGCTTGGATTATTCGTTGACGTAGATTGTGTGACCAAGTCATCTCAACAGAACATGTTCGAAATTTCATCTGTTGACTTTTCATCCTAGTTTCCAGTTTGTGTTGTAAACTAAAAGTTGAACCATCTCTACAAACCTTTTTTCATTAACGATTACCTCGTAGAACAATGGTTTAGGGATTAAGGCCTTAGCCACTAGATCATAGATTCTAATTCACTTCCACCTATTTCAATTTAGATTGTTGGATTGACACCACTTTCCCTCACACTTGAAGTGTAGCTTTATTCTGAATGCGTACTCAGTAAATAATAACATTAGTAATGATAACAATATTTGCATCATATTATCTTTCTTTTCATTATCATGTCTCTCTTTCCCAGCTTTTACATGGTTCAACGTTATTCATAAGTTACTTATTATATTTTCAATATGGTATATCACGTTCCACTTCAACCAACGAATTACAACTCAAGGGAATCACAGGAGTTTCTTCTCTAAGGGATATTTTGCCGAATTATTTCCAAGTTAGTTTTTCACTTGTTTATATTATTGAATACAAAACACACTTGGTTTATGATTACTATGCATTATTATAGTATTATTTTAAGAAACTAGGCTTTAAGCTGTTGTAGCAGAAGTGGGGTGGCATTCGAACTTATAAAAGTCAAACCACTGAGTTAAAGTCGTAAAATAATTATTAGGCGAATTACATTTGACAACTGCCTAGCCGACTAACGTAGTACAGGTTGTTCTTCTATTATGTAATAGGGTGACTACATTATCACTTAAGTACTAGCTGTTTCGTATGATGACGGCGAAGTTTTTATAACAGAAAGCTCAACATAATCGTTTCCTTCCTGTCCTGTTTTTAGAGTGTATAGAACAAATACAGTGAAAATTACTCAAAAAAATATGTATATTACCGGCTTTTTCTATATGTTTTGTCGGCTTCCTAGTCATACTTCCTGAGAGACAAAGTAATTTTTAAATTCAGGATTTGAGGTCAGGGAAAGAGCAAATGTTTCTTTGCCAACATTGCAGTAGATTCTAAGTCCCATTTTATAAAGTTTCCAACCACTAATCACAATGGTCGCATGGACTACAGCTAGGTAGCTGCATCTATCAGTCTGATTAAGATTAACATTCAATGATTTCGTAAATTAGTGACATGCTTTAGTTTGACCAATCCCCATTGTTTTTTACAAACTATTCCCAGGTTAGTAAATGTTGAGCATAAAAGTATACAGTCGTAGTATAGGTCTTATCAATACTTAATTGTATTTTTAGATTAGTTTTGAAGTGAATAAGAATTTAGTGTAATTTTTACCCTTCTCGACCCATTCTATCAAAGTTGTCTGTACTTTATTCATATTAAATGCTCTTAATGTTTAATTAATTACACTATTTCGTTTGATTTATTTCATCATGAAGTATCCTATCGACCAACCAGGCCTACAACTTGTAAAGAACTTTTTTGGTCAATGTATTTTAAAACAGCTTCTAACAGAAGGTATGGACAATTTATTTGTTTTTAATATTTTATGTCAATAAGAAGATATGACTTAGACTTTTGTATATGCACTTTTTCGAGTCATTAGCGGTTGTGACATATTTGTGAGTAGGTTAACATACTACTCTGTACCCCATGTTGTAGTAGGTTGTTTTTATAGGCAGACTACCTGAACTGTAAACCTATAGGTTTAATCCACAAGACAATGAGGCAATGTCAGGAAATTCAGTTTTATGATCAGTCAATCACGAATAACGTAAAACCTAAGACATATGTGCATAGGTCCAAGTTAACACACCTCATTGACGTAATATAATGAAATTCGCAAGCTTTACGCTGCAATGTAATTCATCAGGAAGGAATGAAGCAAAGGTGTGTACGAAAGAATAATGGAACTTAAGATCTAGAAGACGAAGAGTAAATACACTTGCCCCAATGTTAACGTGTTTCCATTTTCGTGGTACCCAGTGACCAAAATGGATCCTAACGCTATTCGTTCTCTCAACATCCTAAAGCTCATCCATCGTGTCAGTTTGTAATTAAAGTTTTCCAACAGCTCCAGATAAACCACAATCAGCTCTGATTTACGATACGAATATGAAACATGACCCTTATAAGTAGATGATATTCGTAGGATACTGTTAGTAATTGATCATAAGCATATTTGAAGCATTGCTCGCTTTTGTTGGGATCGTCGATTGACCAATATTAAGGTCAGATTGACGATATTAAGGTGAGATGGTAAATTAGCGAATGAGGTCATGAATCTTCATCAAGCGACGTGAATTGCGTATGCTCTACTATGATGGGCTATAATGACTGGTGTAGGAGTAGGATGGAAGAAAGGTAGGGTCAGCCATTTTTCGCATCTGTTTTTACTTAATACTAATATGAATTTTCTCCCCTTTGACTAACTTAATTAGTTTTTTTGATTATTCACAAATTCTTATTCCTTGTTTATTTAGGTGAACGATACCTAATCAGTGCATTTCATTTGATAAGTTTCAGTGATCAGGGTAAGTAGTAGTTTCCCTTTGTACAACAGATATCATTACCATGGGTTGACTATAAAATGTCAGATAAATTGAACATTAATTTGAATTGTTTCTAATTAATAATATATTCATAAAATTCCAATGTATAGAAACTTTTAATTTCTGACGTTTCGCGGGTTTATATCACTTCTTCAGAGAATAAACGGTTGAATCAAGTTAACACAAATTTAAGTAGTAGAGAAGAATAAATCAAATCATATATTAGTTACAAAGCTAAACACTGAAAACAGTCCAATCATGTAAATATTATACATATCGAAAGTGTAGTAAATGTGTATGAGACTATTGTGTGATTGGTGTTAATAGATTGCTACATATTCTTTATTTGGCTGTGATTCACTAATGGACATACTGTATCTGACATCATGCATAACTAACGTACTTATTGTTTATACATGTCAGTCCACCTCTTTTGCATAAACTTTATTTTCCATTCATTGTGGAAAAATATCCCCAGAATCAAAATAACTATGCATACAACGAAAGTATAATAAATATACTTGTTAATTATGCAGACAGCAAGAATAAATGGGAATGGAATTTATTCCTAAATGTAATGAAAATTTTGAAAACTAATCGTCGTAGACTGTAAAAGATTACACCTAAATCTATTGCATTTTTGTGGACAGCTAAGGTTTATGCGGACGAAATTTACTGTTATGTACAACTAAATGAGTTTGTTAGACACTATCCCGATTAACTAATTAATATTATATAAAGAATATTCCAAAGTTGATTGTCACCAAACAGACAGTAGTTTCACCTTACAGATACAATGAAATTAATTACACAGGAAAAAAAAACAGTGAATATATAAGTCACAATTTTTGATTCATCCAGCTTGTGATGCGTCCTCTCTTTACTAATCAAAAGCCAGGCTTTAGGTTTGCTGTACGTTGTCAAGTCATCTGAACATAATGAAAATTTAAATCAATTAGAGTTTAGACACTGGCAAGCTGATTACCTGTAAATTCTTTTAGAATATACTGAAAATCCAAAGTCAACATCACATTTATATTGTGTCAACCCTACTCGAACCAAGTTGGATCTTTATATGCGTTTATCATGAGCAGATTGATACTATCGGTCTTATCATCCTTCCCGTAAATATGGGTTTTAGTGTGTGCACATTAGCATGCCATTTGAAACATTCACCTTATGGTACACTTTCTCCACACATGATAAATTTAGCATATCTTCCTTCCTCAGTCTTTTTTGAAAATCACTATTTTATTAATTTTTCTACGTTAGTGGTATGCTTCCCACATTTGACATTTTGTTTTGAAAAGATTAATTGTTTGAGATATAAGCTTGCTTCACTTGTAAGTAATGATGAGAAGTTAGAATATGTTTCGAAACTTGAACTTGGGATCATATGCATTAATTCTGAATACAAACGTGCTATCTTTACTGAACTTTCTGTTGTATCTGAAGCAGGTATAGCCGATATAATCAATTCTGTTGTCCGCAGCACTATATCTTATAGCTAGCACCTAATCAATCAATCAATGGCTGTTACCTCATATGGAGCATAGGCCGCCAACCAGCCTTCTCCAACCAACTATTTACTGAGCTTTCCTTTTCAGCTCTTCCTGATTGTTCTTCACTCTCTTCATGTTTCTCTAATTCCCAAAGCAATGTGTTCCTGGTTCTTCCTCTTTTCGTTTGGCCTTCAGAATTCCATGTTAGTGCTTGTCTTGTGACACAGTTTGATGGTTTCCTTCAATGTATGTCCTATCCACCTTCAGCAGTCTTTTCCTAATTTCTTCTTTGACTGGAAGTCGACATGTTCTCTGCCATAGGAGGTTGTTGTTGATGGTATTTGGCCTAACGATGCTTTTTGTAGTTCTCAATACAAGTTTCAGCTCCATAAAACAGAACTGTCTTCACATTTGTATTGAAAATGTTGGTTGGCAGTTGGTTTGAGTGTTAGATGTCCTTCAGTTGTAAAATAATTCTGTTTCACCTTCCGAATTCGCGCTTTCACATTTGCATCAGACCCTCGTTTATCGATGATGCTGCCCAAGTATGTAAAGGTTTCTACATCTTCCAGAGATTCTCCGTCAGGTCAAGTGTAATTGAGTTAGTGTTCGTTGTTTTGTGTGGAAGGATCTTGCTTTTCCGTTGTGTATGTTGAGGCCTACTGATGCTGATGCTGCTACTACACTGTCCGTCTTCATCTGGATTTGTTGCTGTGTGTGTGATAGGAGAGCTAGATCATTTGCATAGTCCAAGTCATCTAGTTACATCGATATTGTCCACTGTATTACGAGATTGTCTTGAGATGTTACAGTTTTCATGATCCAGTCAACCACTAGTAAGAAGAGGAAAGGTGACAGTAGGCAGCCTTGTCTAACGCCAGTCTTCAATTCGAATAAATCTGTGAGCTGACCTCCACGCACGATTTTACAACGTAATCCGTCGTAAGAATTCCGTATGGTGTTTACTATCTTTTCGGGTACGCCATAAAGTCGTAGATGGCTCCATAATATTTTTTTATCCAAGCTGTCGAATGCTTTTTCGTAGTCGAGGTAGTTAATGTAAAGTGATGCATTCCATCTGATTGATTGTTCAACAATGAACCATAGACTAGCGATTCGGTCGATACACGATCGGTCTTTACGGAATCTGACCTGTTGATCTCAAAGTTGGGCGTCCACTGGATCTTTCATTCGGTTTAATAACACTCTGTTGAAGACTTCCTGGTATCGAAAGAAAGGTGATTCCTCTGTAGTTCTCGCAATCACTAAGATCTTCTTCTTTTGGTACCTTGATGGGGTACCCTTCTTTTTAGTTTACTGGCACTTGTTGTTCCTCCGAAATTCTTCTGAAGGGAATGTGGAGTACCATTGCAGTTACTTTTGTATCTGTCTTCAGTACCTCACTTAGCTGCTATGTTGTCTGGTCCTGCTGACTTGCCACTTTTGATTTGTCGTATAAGCATTTTTTATTTCTTCGACTGTTGCTGGGTGCCTCATGTTTCCTTCTCTTGCTGCTTTTTCCGCCATCACTGCTAAGTCCTCAACATATTTCTGTTTATCCAATCTGATGCTCCTCTTCATTTGCTTGTTGTCTTCTGTGTATTCGGTCTGTTCCTTGGATTTCTCTGTTCTTGTCCGGCTGTTATTAATTACTAACTTTTCGCTCCTCCTTTCTTGAATATTGTCCAGAGTACCAACTGAAATCCTTTATTTATGGTGTTGTTTCTTGCTACCCAAAACCATATGACATGTTGAAATAATTGTTTTTTCAATCTCTTTCCAGTTTTCCTCCATATTAGTTCCACCGTTTTCTAGTAGATCAAGAAATGCTTGCAACTTATTATTGAGAATTATTTTGAATTCATTGCGTTTGTTAGTATCCCGGAGAAGGGCTGTATTAAACTTTTGCAATACTGCTGCTCCAGTTGTCCAGTGCTTCTTCAGCTTCAGTTTCAGTTTAGCCACTACCAGTTGATGATCTGAAGCTATGTCAGCTCCTCTTATTGCTCTTACGTCTTCCATGGTCTTTCTAAACTTCTTATTGATGCAGATGTGGTCGATTTGGTTATCTGTAATGTAGTCCGGTGAAACCCATGTAGTTTTGTATATGCATTTGTGGGACAATACGTTATCACCTATAATCATTTTGTTTAAGACACATAGGTTTGCAAACCTCTCACCGTTTTCGTTCCTTTCTCCCAGTTCATGTCGTTCTATGATGTCTTCATATCCGATGTTGTCCATTTCAACTTTGGCGTTGAAGTCTCCCATCAGAATGGTCAGGTCATTAGCTGAGCATTCATCGATGATTGACTGCAGCCTTAAGTAGAACTGATCTTTGTCGTCTTCGTGACTGTCGTTGGCAGGAGCATAGCACTGGATGACATTCATTGTAATCCCCTCCTACTTTGTCTTGAATGGTCCTTTAATAATCCTAGGTCCATAAGGTTCCCATCCTATAAGAGACTTCCATGCTTCTTGGGATAACATTATTTTTACTCCTTGTGTGTGTGTGGCGTTTTCTTCTTCGTGACCGGAGTGTAAAAGCACTTCTCCTGGGGTTAATTGTTGCTGTCCAGCTTGTAATAAATGGGTTTCACTTATTCCAAGTATCTTCAGGTTGTATCTTTTCGTTTCTTCAGCTATTTGCATGATTCTTCCTGTCTCCCACATAGAGCGGACATTCTGTGTACCTATATTAGTGGTTACTCTGGTTGTCAGAAGGGGCATTGGCCTCATGGCTTCCGAAGAAACTCGGCTTTCATCATGAGGCGTCATAACAGACCTTCCAACTCCCAGGGCAGAGTTAAAGTAGTTATAAAGGTTTTTACGGGTTAACGTTTTTTTAGCAAGGTTGTTGTTTTACGGCCTGGGGTTGCTAACCCCATGCCCGGGATCAGCAGCAACCCTAGAGGGGCTTCATGTGGAGTTACAGTTAGCACCCAGCCTTGCTCAGGCACAATAATCCAACTGATTTATCAAGAAGCCAATCAGTCACTCACATCCATGTAGTGACAATAACAATAAACCAATTATATATAACATACATATTTAAGATCTAGCTTTTGACTCCTATGTCTGTCGCGCAATACTAATCAATCATATGTCTTCTTCTGGACGTTACTTTCTGATTCTCAGACTTCTTGTAGAACATTTATCATGTTATTTGTTTTTTCATAACGTTTATTGTTTGAGCAATTGCAATCTTATCGGACATCATCAGAGGTTTGGAAAAAGTTAAACTCATTGATAATATATTCTTCACATTTAATAGAGATTTCACGGGTTATTCATTCGCTGTAAGAAGAGTCAACATCAGTGTGTATTTCATTAAGGAAAATGTCAATTTCTGAATCTATTTGCGAATATTGACTCAGTAGGGCTTCTTAGTTATTTATGTCGATCGATAGCATTATACTATGACGATATAATAAAGTGGCGATTTTTCTGATGCACCTAACACACCGTCTCTACTAGGGATACTTTTCTGTACAACTGATAGAGGAAATCGACATAGACCATTACGTATTATAACCACTTATAGGTAGAGCATATTCAATTGATTATCTGTATTATATGGTTAAGTGTTAGCTACGAAACCTATAGGCCATATACTTAGTTAGTGATTAAGTCATTGATTGACTGAATGATCCTACATTATGACGAAACAGCTGTCCGGTTGTCCCCAGTTTTCAGATATACTGTCAAGGTTACAAAATGGCCAAATTATTTAATTGTTAATTGTACGCAACATTTAGCTTGTAGTCAGTTACACCCTTGCTTTAATATTACCCTCAGAAAAAATTCCTGCCTAGCGATCAAAAATCAGATGAGTCGGACTCGATGCACATGTTACAAGGAGTACTAAATGAGAAATCATATACTCAAATTTTAAAGGCACTCATTTTGGTCACAATAATCTCTATGTTTGAAAACGGAAGTTCCTGTCTCTCTTCTCTCTCAGTAAACTGATCGCAACTCCTCAGGTCAACAAATCAAGCACTGAACCGAGATCAGTCTGTAACTAATCTAACAAATGAATTAATAATTAGAAGCATGAATTAAGAGGTTACGCAATTAAACGTTTGACAATAATTTGATCAAGAAATAGTAATTCACCATGCTAATGATGAATTGTTATGTTTCTCGTTCTGAATGTATAGATTTAGTTAATGGCTTTCGGTTGCAATTGTTTTCTGCGAAAAGTTATGAGGTTACATTTCTTCGATGCTCTTTGGCTATTTATTTTAGTTTCATCTCAATTTACTGCGGTAACTTAGTTCGATATTTATTTGTACTCGGATGCTATGTTGTTTACTTTTGACTTACTTGATCTTCCTTTCAACCTGTGAATGATGTTTTTTATGCTATGTATTTTCGTATTTATAATTAAACTATGCTTTTCTTTATCTCGTACATAGGTATATATGATCTTGTCAATAATTTGGGATCCTTAGCTGCTCGCTTACTTTTCTTACCTTTAGAAGAAAGCTGTCATTTCATATTTAGTCAATGCATTCAAAGGGACATCTCTCCGAATAAGCAAGATAAAGTAAGTTTTAATGTGTATTACCAGTGTTTCGAAAGTTTTCATTTGAGTCCTTTCTTTGGTAGACTAATTTGCATATATTCATTTATCACAGAATGGTAAAGTATATCTTGTTTGTTTATTCCTTATTAATGATGGATCAAAAAGTTCATTATGACCTGTGTTTCATGATAGTTTGCTCTTTATATCAAGCAGTACCTGCAATCTTAAGACTTTATTAAGCCATTTAAACTATTAGCCACATCGTGTCTTGATTGATGAGAGAAGTCTCCATTATGTAGTCTTCCAAACTCCTTGAGTAATAATGCAGGTGCTTTTGGAATGCGTTTGTCATACTGTCACTTCAAGACTGGTCTACATTATTTCCTAAAGTGGTTGAGTGCGTTGATCACTTATCTTAGAAGTCTCACCTGGCTCTTTGAATCCATGTCTTGTAAAATTTTTGGCAGAGATTCAGAAAGCTCGTTTGGCTTTTCCCAATTTTGATTGCTTGTGGCGTGGGCGAGATATTCATCCGCTAGCTAAAGTACAAGGACACTCACAACAATTCGTCCTGTATTAAAGTATGTCTGCGAAACTTGGGTTATAAGAAAAAGAAGATATAGACTGCAAGTCATTAATTATAAATGTCTTTGAAGCATTACTAGCGTATTCTGAAAAGACTAACTAAGCAATTGAGGTTAGACAAAGAAGATAAATTAATTGACATGGTTGTAAATCTTCATCAACTGAGCTGACGATTGTGTTTTATACTACGTATGCTAAACCACTACCACCTACCTCGATACAGAATGACAACTGATATTGGAATGTGATGGAAGGAAACTAGAGGTGACGAAACCAAAACGTGATATCAGTCCATAAAGTCGTTGATTGTTGGTCCTAACTGTGTTAGTATGTGCAGTCTACCTGTTTGTAGTCGATGCGATAATCGTGATGGTTGGTTAGATTCGGTAACATGACTGAGAATCGGTCACAGTAATGAATTAACTCCGTATCTCCATACATATCTTAAGTTCCATTATTCATCCATACATACCTTTGTTTCATTGCTTTTTGTTGAAGTGTATTATTACATTATCTTGTTGATGCTATTACATCGTGCTAAGGCAATATGGGAACTTGAGCTAACGTGCGTATATGTACTAGGCTCTATGTTGTTTATGTGTGACTAACTGATTAAATTTGATCAATACTAATGACTTGAGATGCACGAGATTGTTTGACGATCAGTCACTGTAAGCATTTGTTCTTCTCGAAGTCAGTTGCGGTTCGAAAGCTCGGTAGAATAGTCTCACCATTTAAAGCTAAGTCAAGTATGATCGAATTTCATTGAAGTCATCAATTCCTTCAACATTACAGTTTCGCCTTTCTGTCGAGTGTCAATGATCATTGAACTTGGTGACAACTAGTTTACATTTACTTTGTGTCCATTGTGAAAATTACTTGAAATTTCAAAGGTAATTTTTTTTTATCGTGACCTAATTGAAATTGAAAAATGTAAACTGTGGAATACCTGAACCGCTAGTTTAATAGTTTCATAAACCAAAATTTAAACCTACAACTTATTGGTTAGATTATTAGCAACTAGATTAAATAGGCCACTGATCAGTATCATTAACTACTTGTTTTTTTCTCTTGGATTTACAGAAATTACTTATGGATGCGTGTCGTATGCTTAAAACAGCTTTGCGTATTTCAAGTCTAATCGCTTGGATTGGTGTAACTTTTGCTCAAGCTAATTCACGTCTATTATTAATGATTTATGCCGGGCATAGATTAGCTGACAATCATGTGGCGGTAAATTTACTCCAATTATATTCTGTTTATGTTTTGTTACTTGCATGGAATGGTTCAACCGAAGCATTGTTGAACTCAGCAATGTCAACGGTAGGTTTTTGTAATGTGCTATTGAATAAATATAATTCCTTCTTCTTTTTTTTTGCAATGTGTAACTCAGAACAGTGCTCAAAACACCCGACTTTCAGCCACAAAGTCGCAGTTTATATTCCCACCATTTTATTGTTAAATCAATCAATATTTTCCACTTCTTGAAAATTTACATAAGAAATTATGTTTTACTTAAATAGGATTTCTTCGCAATCATAGGCCAGGTTTTTATCTTCTGATATTCTATGGCTGTATGTAAAAAGACACTACGACTAGTTAAACCTTCATTTATATATCTACTCGGTTATCATGTGAGTATGGATTAAACACTTCTACCGGCATTTCACATTACGCTAAATTGTTACTTTATTTTTCCTTTATTGTTATGTAACATACCCCTAGATAGTGTAAGTCAGAGACCTTAATCCGATGTAAATACATCTAGTTTTGCTAGTCCCCAATTAAATATTTATCATCTAGGTTAATTCACAAGCGAGGTTATTTGATAGAAGTTGGAACTATTTACTTATTGATCCCATTCAATTCAAGGTATGCAACCTTGTATAATTACCATTATAATTCACTTTTTCATATTATAACTAATGATGTTGACTCTCTAAATTTCAAATGAAATCAAGATGAGTTCGAAAGTACACTCTCGTATTTAATGGTTGAATATTTGTAAACTATGAAGAGATTATATAACAAATCATAATAGGATACAGGGTGTGCTAGCAATGACAAGAATTACAAAAACAACGCATATAAATAAACAGTATTGTTTTGAATTAAATTCTCAGGCTTTATTCGGATATGCAGTATTATTTATATTCAGATTTGAAAGACGTTAAATTACTCAAAGCAATCTATGAGACTATAGTAACACTGAAATAGATGGATTACATAACTAATCATAATCAGTGAGAAATGCAAGCTTTTATTGTATACTAATCATTATTCATATATTGTTATTTGTCGTTTTACTAAAGCTTGCAACCAAAAGTTAATATCATAACAATTGTGCTGTGCAAATAGATCAAATTAAATTTTTGATATAAACAACGAAGTAACTCAATCATACGATCTATAGTTTTATACCCCTCGTATAAATTAATGGCTATCTCGATACTGTTACTTAGTAAACGATGCTTTTGTATTGATAAGTACTGGGTTTGAGTCTCAGTGTGAGTGTTGATACAATGTTATGGCTGGTGTATGCTGCTGACCAGTCTCAAATATGAGGAATCACACATTCCAATTGCACTTAAATGTCGTTTCAATTTTCTTTAATTATCATTACTTCTTTTTGTATAGAATGAAGTTTCACGTCATAATCAACGTTTAATAATATTTTCCGTCATATTTCTCTGTGCGAATTGGTTTCTTGTTCCAATATTCAATGTATACGGTTTTGTACTAGCCAATGGTATTAATATGATTACACGTATTCTATATAGGTAAGCATATATTGCAGTGTTCTTGAATTGTTTGCTGTCAAATTACTGCTTTCTTAAATGTGAAATATTGTAAATGATTGGTGTTGAATACCGATTGCTGAAGAGACGACCACATAATCATCTATAAACTGCATAGAACTTGATACCTATAGGCGCGTTAGCTCAAGTTACCATATCACATTGGCACGATAAGATTAAATTGACAAGACGAATACCAAGATATAGTTGAACAGTAGGTAATTAGAAGTTATGTATGAAAGAAGGGTATACGTGGTAATGAAATTCAATGATAGAATGCATACTCCATTACTCCATTGTGATCGATCCTCAGCCATATCACTCAGTATCGTGAGCCGTTTGTCGTGATTATCGCACCAATCCAAACCAAGTAGATATCAACTATGAACACAGTTTACGTCAGCAGTTAGTGACTGGTTTGTGCTACGTTTTTTTCACTGGCTTCCTCTTGTTCATTTCCTTCCTACTCATATGGCAGTTATTATCGTGCCTCTAGGTAGGTGGCGGTGGTTATGCTTAAGTTATACATATCTCCCAACCTCGTCAGCTGATGTGCCATCTTTTTTAGCAGTTGTTGTCTACCCCTTGCCACCATCGTCTGTTTTAAAAAGTCATGTGACTAACCTTCTGAGAGGCTGAGTTGTTTACAAAAATTGATCACGTGATTGACAGAATGAGATCATTACTAGCGGCAAGGTAAACGTAGTATTAGTTACGTCTCAGTGATTAGAGTTATAAAGTTCCGTATTCTTCTACTTTATCCTAATATCAGCACTAATTGTTTTCTTTATTATTGTTATTTCCTTAATAGTTGTTACTATATTACCAAATTTCTGACAAGAATTGATGAACCAAATAATACAGAGAAGCAAATTAACCAGAATAGTAGTAATGATGATCATCATGAATGTAGTAGTAGTGGTTGTAATAAATCACTAACATACGAATTATCATCTTCAAAATGTGAAGTGGAAATTTTCTCTGATATTTCATTGTTTTCATTAATGTTACCATCATTGAATCAAGCTTATATTCTATTCATTTCACTACTATGCACTTTAATTTCACAAGTAAGAATGACTTTCTTCGTTCACTTTGATGGTACTATTGTATATTTGTTTTTTTTAATGAATGTGAAATTCGCTATTTAAAACAAAAACTGAATGGTTGTATTCTTAAACGACTAATTTGGAAACATTGTCCAAAGTCTCTTATCAATGAACTTATTTCATAATTAGAATGTATTTGGATCTTCCCGTTAATTTGTCATGGACTAAAATTGATCAGTCTCTGTTGCCAGTGTGTGCATCCTGAGTTGATTGCCTTCGATATGGAGATAGTTCACAAGTATTGTTGGAGCTGGATTGTGACTGACAAGCTGAATCTAGGACCAGCGTTTCATTCTATTTGGGACTTGTCAGCGGTGGCGCTTAACACTAAACGTACTGAGTTCGAGTCCCTAGGTGAACATGAACACTGAGATGCAGGTGCATCCAGCTGACTAGTCCTAAATTGAACAAAATTCGCGTCTTGGATTCAGCTTTTCAATCACAATCCAACTGAAACAGAACTTATGTCATGTTTTAGTTTGTCCACCCCTATATCTCTTCCAACAACTTACCACTATACTACTTACTCAAGATTGCCCTTTTGAGGATACCTAATAAATTTGTTGTAAATTCATAAATTTTTTTCAATCCAACAGTTCAGAATAACTGTTAACACTTTCCATAAAAATAATGGTGATCTTCATTGCTTTGACTTGAAATGATAATAATCTATGTCGAAATATATCTACAGTGTCCAGCAAATCACTTTCATTAGTCTTCAGTATTGAATACTGTAGAAGTCCTAAAATATGGAACAGCCGGTTGATGATTAAATCACTATACTTTCTTGAATTCAAAGTCCATATCGGCAACCTAATAACTTGAAGCCAATTACATAAAATTGCACTTAATGACTGCCAGTTAACACGAAGCATAAGTCTATTGCTTCTAACAAACAAATAATATTATTCATGATTCCGAGTCCTTTTAGATTTATTGGCTGCACTCTATAATAATCATGTTCTCACTTGTGACTGATTGTGATAGAGGATTCTCGAATCTTGATTGAGAAGCCATAACTGGTAGGATTGAATAATAACATTATAAGATGATCACGTTACATAGCGAACTAACTGAATTTAGAAATCTTAATCACTGTGTTTTGATTATATGGTTTACAGTTTAACTTGTCGCCATATGTTCTGTAATCAGTCCATGCTTTTGGGATCATGGACACGTTCACTCCTTAATAACTCCATACCAAGACGACAAAACTCTTTAGTTTTTCATAATTGTCCATGTTTGTCTAGTTGCAGCTAGTTTGTAATGTTACCCATAAAATTCAATAATCTCTTAAAATCCCATTGATTTGTTAGTATTCGATCTGCATTTATATCTAAACAGACACAATATTGGTTACTGTTTTTCTGTTAACTAATGTTCACTACTCCCTCTAGTTAGTATAAAACCATTACGTTTCTACTGCCACGTGACACATAAATTTGCCATGCTATACTTACCAGAGGATTCCTGTCACTAATGTTTCCATTGACGGTTAGTTTGGGTTAAGAAATTGTAGATTTGAGTCACATTATTCCTAGTTTCCAGTAAATCACCTGTTGCAAACAATTAGACAGAGTTATTCCTGCCCATCGCTGCTACCTTTATGTGGTGCTCTGGTTGCGTATCCTGATGACCCAATCGAACTATATTTATTAGAGCACTTGTTTCTCAATGACCTACCACATCAAACAGAATAGTAAGACCGAAGCCAGCAAACCTTTTGTCCGTAGACCGAGTTGTACTGCCCCTTCTACAAGTATATGACGGCTGTAAGGTGTTTTCCTCAGACAAGTAGCATCTCACTGATAATGATTTCAGAAAACAAAAGGATAGGGTCATCAAATATCAAGTCTAGAAGAGCATATCTCGATTTGTCTAATGGGTTTCTGTCTCTGACTATATGGACCAAAGGACCATACAGGCTGTGTGCAACCGTCATCAGGTCCTTGTAGTTTCATACCTAGATTGCCAAAGCCACCTACTTCCCAGTTCTCTTATCAGGTACCTTCAAGAATAAGTATCCTCCCACGATTTAAGCAGCTGAATAGTGATAACGCCCTCATGCCTTGTGGATTTACTGAAGATCCAATGAATTCATTTTATCAAGTGATATCTCTTCCCATTATTAAATATTTTATTCTATTCCTATAATATCTAAGTTCGTTTTCTGTTTGTTTTACTCTTATTTATTTTTATTTAGCACTTTTTCTGTTGTTCAAATGGTGTTTTTTGGATGGTATTTCATAGTTCAATTACATGTGGATTCTTACTTATAACTCTGATAATTATCTATTATGAAGAGGTTGATATCTTACAACTTATTCAACATCGTTTACCATTATTATTACGACATCGTAAATCACAATGATTCTTAATTAACTTCATGATTGACTTCATTTGTTTGTTGCTTATTGCTTTTTTTTTTAAAATAGTCTTTCAAAGTACAAGTTTACATGTTGAATTAGTTCACTATTCTTTTAAATGAAAAAAAAAAATAGCATGAAAGAATTACGTTAATTATTGTAGTGTTTCTGAATTTTTCTAATTCTTTGAATTCATTATGATGTAACTGTCGATTGGGGAATAACAACTATGTCGTCTATGACGTAATCAATAATGTAATGAATGACCTTCACTAGATGCATCAACTTTCTAACTTATCACATAGTAGTCTAACTGTTATTCCTGCTCCATATTTACAAAATAAGTTAAGATATATGACTACACTTAGCCAATTCACTTTATTTAGTAAGAAAAAAACGTTTATACATCGTTAGGTTCTCGTAAACTTTGCCTTACAATATTTAATACTTGTAAATTAGAATTATAAAATAGAAATTTAACATGCGTATTTAGTTAAATTAGTTGGAAATAGTTACATGTAGTATCACCATAATGAATAGAAGCTAAAGCAAAGATGTAAATTGTATTGACCTTATGAAATTGCTTGTAGGAAAACAAGCCAATCGAACTTGCTTTACGACTGTGACTTAAAAAGCAGTAATTAGTTGGCACTCTTTCTAAGTGACCAAAACCTATCCTAGAGGTATGAATCAAAAGAACAAGCACCAACAAATGAGAGCTAAGATCAAGCCTCTTATTGAATGAAAACATTCATTTTTATGCATTATATGCTGGACTACACAGTAACAAGAAATACAGTAAAGTCTGGACTAGGGGAGTTGTCTGCAAAAATCAGGATGAGTTCATGGTAAGACTATAATAACTAGGGGAGGAAAACAGATATGATATTAATTAATAAGTTTATGGATAGCGTACAATCTAAACAATATAAGTAGCATAGTTACTAAATGTTCAACAAATGCACCATAGTAGTAGGGGTCTCGATATTACGAACAATAAACTCCATAGATTGTGATATCGATTACTTGCCCTGTTATAACAGAAATAAGTGATAAAATATTACAAATATACCTGCCACACATCGATGAACATTGTGGAATAATGGTTTTAACAAGAGACCAAATAATTATAAGCGACTGGTTACGTATTGACTAATCACCATTAGTGATCAGAATAAAATAGGTCGCAGTTATTTGGCGAAATTATTGGAAGGTAGAATCAAAAATAATGCAGTAGAATAAGAGTTTTTTAGGGTGCATATGATACAGAGATTATTTTACCAAGGCATGAAGTGTTTGACATCCACTTCTTAGACACATACCAGGTTGTACCACCGATAGTCTCAGCAATTTCTTTCTTATGGATCACTTTGAAGGATTTCAAGATATCATCCGAGTGTCTTGTATCTAAGACATCTAGCGATTACATCACTCAAAGTGTTTCTTCCTCCTAGGCGAAAGCTTTTCGGAACATGTTCAAAGAAACTGAGATAGGTCCTTTCTGTGCAATCAATGTAACTGTTTTAGCATATATATGCAAGTACATAAACACATTCGCGATAACATGAAAAATGGTGCATATCACTCGTTGATGAAGTAAGTGTTTTTATAGATGGTTAGTGGTCTGGATGCAGGGTAAGTTCTGGTTTAGGAGTTGTTAAACTTTTGACTGGCTATTCTTTTTTAATTGCCACCGATAGGTGAATTATTGAGTGTTGATAAATACTTAAGAGAACGGCTGCTCACCAAATTCATTAACAAGTATGAAACAAGAGATAGTATGCCGAAAGTAGTTACAGCCTGTAAGAAATTTATATCCATCTTAACTATGAAGGCGATGACGTCCAAAGAACACTATAAAGCTTAACACTGCACTAACTACAGCTTATCCTGAAACCAAATTATTAATCATGTATTAAGAAAACTTGCTCCATCGAAAATAAACATATACCCCTTTCATATTATCCCAAACGTGTTTATGAACCTACACTTATCTAGGTATTATGAAGATTGTTGACTTTGATGTCATGAATCGGGCTGGGTCAAGCATTCACTGAAAACCGCGAAGCACTAGACAGCTATTCCATCGTAGTATTAGGCTCAGCACTAAGCACCGTTCCTCCATGGAATCGAATTCAAGTCTCACAGAGAACGCTTAGCCATCTGTAACAAATACAAGCAACAATTAAATACTAATCTCCACAAAATCATCCCAACTAATCCAAAGTAATTTTATCACAGCGTTTTTCACTGTTTTAAATGCTAATTAAATGCAATTTATTATCATTTCCAGTTATTTTTTTTTCTAATATGATGAGCAATTAATAAGTCTGATATTCATGCCTTAGTTTCATAGTCTTGTAAATAACCTACGGGATTAATGCGTAATATTCATGATTGTTCAACTTGCGAGGGTTGTATCTTTAATAGAGTTATAGATCTAAATAGGTTGGCCTTTGTTGCCATATGTACACCCTGAACGAATATCCTCGATACAGCAGTATTTCCGACGTATAATTATGAGAATTTGATTGTGGCTGATAAGTGGAGTTCAGAATATACGTTTCATCCTATTTGGTACTCATCAACTGTGTAATCTGCCTTGACCTGAATATTGATGTCTACATTGGGACTTGAACTTAGCCCGATTCGAGTCAAACGCCATTGCGTCCACCACTAAGCTACTAAGTCCCAACATGGACTCTTATGAAAAGAATATATGTCAACTGGAAGTGTTTGTATGTTCCTGTTTATCATATTTATGTCAAATATTTCATATATGAGTGTGCAATCTTGTTATATTATATGGTTCATATCTAATGTCCAGTTCTTCAGTCTTCTGATATCCATTCAATGAATAACAGGTGGATTAGATCCATGAGGCAGATTTGTGTGTAATTCACATTCAGTTACAATAAAGTCATATGAACATTCCCTCGGGTGTATGACTCATTCATAGCAGAGGGCTGCTAGTTAATTTCAAGTCTTCTGCATTATTCTGATATATTCATAGCTTGAATTGAAATGATTTGCGGAGATTGGTATTTTAAGTCGATTGGATTCATTACAGACAGATGTTGGTAGAGTACCATTAAAAACCAGGGAGCACTGGACAGCTATTTTCTCCTAGTATGGGTTTCCTCAGGAGTGCACATTCTACATTCCAGTCGAGGGGCTTTGGGTTGGTGAACACCTAAACCTCTGCATCACTGGGCCAGGATCCAGTGGTAGGACTTCCACTTCCATCAGTTTGTGATATATATTGCTACGATCATCCATTGACATCAGTGATAACTGTCTCACTCCTGTCACGACTTCTCACCAGAGCTTCAGGAACATCCTGAAGTTTGTCACTAGTGAGCTGATTTTTGTAATTGAAGCCCATGGAACGAAAAATCTAGTGTGCGCTCTGCTGAGGAGTTCCATATTAGGACGAGACGACTGTCCTTTGCACCCAGGTTTTTAATGGTACCCTACCAACATCAATCTGTGACTTATTCAATCCACTAAACTTAATACCAATCTGCATAAACCATCTCAATTCAAACAAATAATTACTTGAAGTGGAGGATTTGTGTTACATGGGAAAAATGTAATTACTAAGGTGGATTGCCATTAGATTAACGTGATGTATAACTGAATTTAAAAAATCTGGATAGAGATAGTCTTTGTAATAATAATATTAATTATAATAAAATTCAGTAGTAAGAATGATAATTGTCATTACAATACTTATAATGCCATCAGTGAATAATAAAATTAGAATTAGAATTCCTATATGAAGAGACAGAAATGTAAGAGTAAGTAAACCAGAAAAATGATCTCTAAATTAATATCATAGCAATGAAAGAGATTTCAAAATCACCTGCTTGGGTTACTTGAATTCGTCTCAGAATAATGTTGATAAGGTACCAGCGAAAACAAGGATGTACTGAACAAGTACTTTGTCTTAGTATGAGACTCCTTAACAGTGTACAACCTAGATGATCGTCGCACTATAATATCACGAATTATTAGAAGTGGCCCAGTTGTTCAGAGGGTAAGGAATTTGTCAATCCCATGTTTCTTGAGAAGAATCTGGGGATACACTATGCTGAAAAGTTTCATATTAGGACGAAACAGATTTTGCGCGCTTCCTGGTTTTTGATAGTACTCTAACAGCATCAATTTGTGACGAATTCAATCAACTGAACTTACTACCGATCTTCACAAACCACCTCAATTAAATTAAATTCCTTCTGTACTCAAAACTCAATTTTCATGATGTGGATGTCTGATATATTTTACAGAGGAAAAATAAACGTTATCCTTTGCTCAGCTATAATAGAAAAAATTTTCAGATACAATAGAAAAACGACAAAGAGCATGTAAACTGGTAAATGTACATTGAATTAGTCAGTGATGGCAGCTTATCTTGAAGTTGGAAACATACGTGTGGGCGGTATCTCTACGTCACATTAAGGTGTGCTGAAAGAAACGTCTTTATAATCAACCTCTCTAAAAGATTTTTCACAATATCATTTGCAATGTCTCCTTATGTTGGACGAGTGTACCGTGCAGCAGTTCGCTCTGTCCTACTATACGGGAGCGAAACATGGCCGTTAAGAGTAGAGGACATTCTTAGGTTACTGGTCTTCGATCATAGGTGTCTCCGAAACATTGCTCGAGTATCGTGGGACAACCGAGTGAGCAATGCTGTCGTTAGGAAACGGGTTCTAGGAAAGGAGGGCAAATAAATAGATGAGGTGTTGATACTTCATCAGTTGAGGTGGCTGGGACATGTGTTACGCATGTCTAACTACCGACTGCCTCAACGAGCTATGTTTTGCGGCGTAGGAATAGGTTGGAAGAAAGCTAGAGGCGGCCAAACTAAAACATGGCAGACATCGATGAAGTCACTGACAAGTGGACTGAGTGATGTTGGTAGATGTAGGCTGCGTGGTTGGGGTCTGCTACATGAAAGTCACCGATGGTTAGAGACCTTGGACGACATGGCTCAGAATCGTTCGCAATGGCGCAGGTGCATCCACTCTTTGTGTTCTCTCAAAATCTAACCTTGTGAATTCTCTATCTTTCTCCTTTCAAATTTATCTCACTGAATTATACTTTTCGAATCATATCTTCGCTCCCTAATTTTCTGTATTACTGCTAATACTTCTACTATCGCTATCACTCTTGGATTTGAACTGACAGTTGCGTCTCTGTACTGATGTGGTATGGCGACCTGAACTGATGTACGTACGTACGAAGTTCTGCGTTGTATCTGTCTGTCTGTCTGTCCTTATGTTGGATCATTAGAATTTCGAAAAAAAACAATTGGCTAATTTGTCATTTGATGTTTTTCAGTCTTATATTGGTGATCATTGAAAATTTTATGAAATAAGTGCTACTAATAGATCTCAGAAAATATGTTTTGTTAATGCTAGAAGACTGATGTTACGCCAAGTGCTTTCGATATTAAGGGGATTCATTTATAATTCTGAGTTATTAGTAATCAATCATAGATTCTGAGCTTGATCACTGAATATGCACATTTAATTCAAACAATGAATCATTTTCAACAAGTTTATTTTCAAATCCACAATTTCAGAGAACCTCTTCCTTAGCCGAAGTAATCGTCCAAACTACTTTTTCTGGTATATCATCGAGCTTTTCAAATGCACTGCGTTAACAGTGTCTGAATTCTATTTCAAGCGACTTATAAATATGTTTAAACACCACTTAATAGCATGGCTCGTAACCAAAGTAATCAAAACTCAGGGTTTATTTAAACATCATAGGCTGTTGCTTCTATGGTTTAGATTACTCACTGTTACATATTTTAGCGAAGAAGTGCTAACCAATTAGATCATTATTAACGCTCTTTGTAGTACCTGTTTGAGCTAAATGGAGACTTGAAATAACAAAGACATTTTTATGGTTTAATAATTTATTTATAAGACAGCGTTAATCATTTACTAGATATCACTTTCAGATCACATTGCTCATTACATTATGTAGTAACATATTCACATAAAGTTTAAATTTTTTTACTGGTATTGATAAATTCGGTGTTCGTTTAATCCCTTTGTGCTGTTCAAAGTCTGTCAGATCGGTAATAATAAAGCCATCAGGCAGAATGACTTGCCATCGCGTTGAAAGGGATTTAGCCTAACACTCTATCTAACTTATGTTTGATGCAAATTCGTACTTGTCATCAGGGCATGTTTGCGATCCCATAAGATTGCAGATATATCTTGCTTATAAGTTTCAATTAGTTCAAAGTTTTGACTATAATTTGCTTTCTTCTGACGAGTTCCAATCACCTTGCAAAGCAGTACATAGATAACGGTTCTTGGTGAAAACTATTGAAACAAATGAGTGAAAGTCGATTTGTCTGTTTTATATTATTTTGTTTCGTGTCAATGAAATATAAATTCAAAAACTTGTAGATCATGTTATTAAAGAATTTTGTGCTTCGTTCTGCTTAAAAGTCAATTATTGTTTATAGAAGCAAAGTTAATTGAATGTTCAGAGACATGTTAAGTTCAGACATGTCACCAGTGACAATAGATGATTGTTGAGCTATACTATAAATTGATTGAACTGAAAGTTTTGCTGATCAATCTTTTCTCAGTGGTTTAGGCGATTCGCCATGAAACCAAAAGACCCTGGGTTGGATTCCCTCATGAAATTCAATGTACTTGTTGCTAAGGCGTCGCATACTAAGGGGGGAAGACAACCATCCAGTTCTCCATGGTCTTCAGTGTTTTCTAACCAACATCAATCTGCAACGAACGCAAACAATTAAACGTATTACTTATCTCCACAAAGTCACCGCAGTTTCGTGAAATGTAGATTCATTAAAGAACTCCTATGCAATTTATTTTAATACTAGGCACTTGCCTTCAAGAATCCCTACTTTACTTCTTTCCCGTACTGACTGCAATGCATCAGCTGTCTCCACCCCATATTTCACCCCAGAGACACCAGGTTGACTAGTGTTTGACCCTCTGAACCACTGGGCTAGTATTCAGTGGTAGAAGTCTAACTTCTATTAATTCGTGATATAGTGCGACGATCATCCAGGGTGTGCACTGTTAAGAAGTCCTATACTAAGACTAAACAATCGGTCAGTACTTCTTAGTTTTCACTGATATCCTATAAACATTGATCTGTGATGAATTCAACCGAATAAAACAGAATAATTTCTGCTTGAACTTCATTTAAATCCAGGAAGCGATATTTCCAAGCATAAAGAAGTAAAAAATTTGACAGAACTTCACTGTTTTGTAAACATATTTATGGTTTACTTACAGAAATTAGATAGTGTCAATTCACATAATCTGTTATTACTACACTACATTATAATCCATTATGTTACACTGTTTATCTAATTTATTAAGATTCGAAGCTAAGCTTCTATCTATCAATCATCTAAAACTCATTAAAGTATTTATTGATAATAGGAAACGAAAAATTAACAATAATGACTGATAATTGATATTAACTTCATCAATAACATATGTGATATGTCACTTATATGATTGTCAATTATCATGAGATAGCCAAGAATTTACTAACAACTAGGTTAAACTGACAATTTACTCCTAGTCTACTGTAAGTAACTTATGATAGTCTCCGATTTCTTTTTACTTTGTATTGATTTCTTTGTATCAATACAATAAAGTATTCACTATATGACATTGTATACTCTATTGGTAATTAGTAATATATTCACATTGAATATAAAGTGATTAATGTCTTGATAGGATTTCAGATATTTTTTTCTTGATGTTATCAATTATATTCTTGAATCCATCTTTATGTATCATAACTTAATTTTGAATATAACAGGAAATCTTCTTGTAATTAAACTATCTATTCATTGAATATTGTGTATTTTTATTGTTCAATGAAAATTTCTATATCTACAATAAACAAAAGAATTAATTAAGTTTTATGTTAGTCGTTGAGATTTTATCATGTCACTAAGATACAACGGTTGCTTAATTTTGATTTAATTATTCATTAAAATCTAATGAAAAGTTCATTTAATTTTTTAATACAAAAGATTAACAGTAATTACCTTTAATGGTTATATACAAAGAAAGGTAGTGTAAGACGCTTACGACTCATTCGAACACTAGTTTTCAATTCATACTTAAGTGATTCTAGATGATTTAACTAGGCTTTTGCTTATGGTTGTTGTGTACTTTTTTGTACCTTGTAGACTATTTACTTATGGTAAGTGCTAAGGTTTCGCGAGTTTGTAGTGACACCTAGATACCTGCTAACGAACATAAGAGCAGCGACAAAGTAATAGGAAGCTAAGCTATTCCGCAGTGCTACAGCCCAGTTAACTAGAGTAAGAAGTCCAAAGACAGCAAGAAGCGTTTAATTCAACAGGTAGCCTGTCAGATGACGACAATACACACAACTCATGCGTATATATACAAAAACAGAGAGCGTCTTTGGAATATAATAAATAGCGTACTAAAATAAACAATGAACCAATAAGATTTAGCGTCTTACCAAGTGAGAAATACGAACTGAAGGTAATAAAGGGAACTATTTGGCGCGAAAACAGAAAATTTAAATTTACACAATAAAACCACACAAATAACAGGTTCGCCAAGTGAGTTTTAGGGATCTAACATCCCCAACAGTAAGGCATTCACTAACCTAATTGCCCTGAGTTGTACTTCCTAGTGGAATTAAGAGTGTGCACTTTCACAGAGAAATCCTATACTAGGATGAAACAGGTGGCCAGTGCTCCTTGGTCTCAACAGTACCCAACCATCTTCAAACTGCGATGATTACAAACAACTAAGAATAATAACTGATACTACAAAACCATCCTAATTTAACATATACTCATAAATGTATGTATTTTTTAGTGAGTACCAAATTATTCATTTATCACGTATACAATACGAGCCAGTTTGTTGCGTGGATGAATTGTAGTTAACTGCTCCAAATGCTTAAAAACCCGCTTATAAAGTAATTCAAATAAAGAATGGTCATAAAATAAGAAATTTTGATACAGCTTTACGAAGGTTGTAGTTTGGAGATTGTGTAAGTTAGATTAGATCAGTGGATGTAAAAGATAATTCATATAGTATCTTGTAGTAAAATATTGGATCTAGTTTAAACTGTCACTATTTTAAAGGAGGATATCGTAGATTAGTACATTTAGTTTTGTAGTTAAAGTTACAATCACTTCCTAGAATACGAAGTATAAAGCTACTGCGGACATAAAATGTTGCAATGATTGATCATAACATACATTGGAAGTATATTTAATTAGACAAATTTATTCGCTAGTTATTGTTTTGCATGAAGCTTTTTAAAACATCCAAGTAGTGTTGACACTATGAAGAATCTTAATGAAATTATTTAGAGAACCAACAACATGGATACACAATCGAAGTTACTTTGGTTGGTTGCTGAGAGTGATCAATGTCACGTTTATTTTTTCTTGAGTGTCGATTGAATTTATCAGATTAATGGATCACAAGAGACTGAGTATCTCACTGCACGATGTTCTGTTACTAAATTGGACACCTTATTTGATTCAAGTTTTATCCAAGTTGGGACTATAGACAAGAGAAAAACGATATTTATCACTAAGTAGTGATCATTCATTGTAAATATTTTAGTCCTACTAATGATAGGTCGCAACCTGAACAGTTCAGGGCTAATATTACAGAATTGGAAACTGGATAATGAGACGATTTTAAAGATTTCATATATACTTTGGTGATGAGTACCAGCTTGAACAAAACCTAGATTTAGAGTTTACTAATCATAACCTCGAACCGTCTAATATAGTTCCGGTGTTACAAACGATCTGATGAAAGCAATCAGTTAATCAAATCAATCAATGCTTGTTTAATGATGGTGCTGTTCAAGTATGTAAAGATGTCTCCATCATCTAGATTTCTCCGTCAAGTGTAGTTGGGTTAGTGTTCAGCCTGTTGATCTCGAGGTTTGGCGTCGACTGGATCTTTCATTCGGTTTAATAACACTTTGGTATCGAAAGAAAGGTGATTCCTCAGTAGTTCTCGCAATCACTAAGATCTCCTTCCTTTGGTATCTTGATAAAGTACCCTTATTTTCAGTCTACTGGCATTTGTTATTCCTCCGAAATTCTTCTGAAGGGAATGTGGAGTATCATTGCAGTTACATTTTTATCTGTCTTCAGTGTCTCACTTAGCTGGTATGTTGTCTGGCCCTGCTGACTTGCCACTTTTGATTTGTCGTATAAGCATTTTGATTTCTTCAACTGTTGGTGTTTATAGGGAGATCCTTAAAAAAACGATGATCAGTAAAATCCTTTATAATAATTTTAATGGAAGCAGGTTTTATTAGTCCATTAGCTGACCAGAAGTGAATGGTTTCTAAATCTTAGTAGTCAACTTAATGAAACTAGAATAATCTTCATGTATCAAGCTTCTGTCTTTAAATAACAACGCGACAATTAGATTGACTATACAATAAGGTTCATTTAAACAAATAAACTGATTCTTTATACATATGAGTAAGACATATTGGCTATAGATGGTATTCAATTTGGACATTTTAATTAGTTCAAATTGCAGAATAGTTCTGTAGTCGTCAGGGGTTCGATCTTTCTATACTTAATTTACTATTAGCATGTAGCTATTCCACGATTAATTTTGTTATTATTCTAACAACCTGCCAACATTTCCACTCTTCCTTATATAAGTTTTTTTAGACAACCAGCATTGCAACGACGCTGCATTCTAACAGAGGAAAAGCAGGGCTTAAATAAGTATAACATACTAATGCACACACCAGCTAACCTCACGAACTTTAGTCTCCAGCGGCGTGGTCACAGCAAATTACTCAGCTAAATCACTAGACAATATTTACAGACAACCGCGTGTAACTACCTTCAAAACAGATCTCCCTTAATTTCTAAGATCACTAACCTAGGTCATCGATACTAATCCTAATCCAGTTTCTATTTCATGTACTTTAAATAAGAGAAACATTCTCTTCAAAGACTTAAAACTAACTAAAGTAGTTTCCACAAACAATAAGATCTGATTTGTTAAATGTATTTCTTCCATAACATCCAAGACACTAAATTCATCTTTTACAATTAGTTTGAATATTTCTCACTTGAAATAGGCTCAGTGACTCTATCATGTATGAAATTAAGTAGTATGATGTGTTAAACACATCGAAAATCGGATTCAGTCATATACTTGACTCATAAAACTTCAGTTAACTAGAAAATAATCAACTAAACATTTCAAATACTAGATAATATCAAAAGTAAGCATTTGAATGTTCTATTTAAGTTGACTGGTAAGTTGAATCCAGGTATACAGGGAAGATACAAATTCATTCTAATATCTGAATGTTCTATTATTTCCATAAATCTCAACGTTTACAATCGATTGACATCTTATCCTTTACATGTTTTTAAAATAATGTTCCCAATGAGCACAATGTCATTTAATCGGCTTACATTTCTTAACCACTTTCACAATTTATATCCTCAATGGTAATCTAATGGAGTATTCCGAAACTCACAGCTTATATTTGTTATGTTTTACGACTTATGATCAATGACTGCGTAAGTTGGATTCACATTAAACCCGTCGCCAATTGTTATGTATTGTGAAAATATACAATACCCTTGATGATTACTAATCACTGTACAGACACGTCAGCCCCGCGACTTCCAGTCCCCCAAGCCAAAATAGTGAAAACAACGATTGATGAGACAACAGGCAGAACCAGAAAACGAATTATATTTCAATCATGCCTTTATATATACACAAAATCAGACCACACAGTAAACCAATTAGGAAACTAACATTAATACAGAACTAAGAAATAGTGATATTTAAGTTGGATAATGACTGGCAAGTGAAATCCAGGACGCGCGTTTCGTCCAATTTGGGACTCATCGGCTGGATGTACCTGCATCCCAATACAAGCCTATTCTACGGAAATAGTGGTTGTGAATAAGGACAACTTGTATACAACTAATTAATTGTAGTCCATAATAAGAGACAATATAATAACAGTAAATATACTAAACCAGAGGTATAGAGTAAGCGGAACGTAACAATAATAGAAATGTAATGTTTACACTACTGACGACCAGAATAAACGATTTAGTTCAGTAAAACACAGTTCTAGAAGTTTTTCACTCTTCTTTAGTTGTCCGTCATAACAAATAAACCTTTAATCTTAAAATTTTATTTTATTATTCATTAGAAGCTCTACATAATCTGATAATCATATTAAATCTTTAGACAATTTTACTTAATCAGTTTAATTTTCGTATATTTTAGTTAACATGATGTTTATATAAAATGAGTGATATGCATATTTGTAAAATTCCAATGAGTAGAAATTAAAATTTCTGACGTTTTACAATTTCACATCATCTCCTTTCATATCATACTAACATTTGCATGTATACCATGTCTCACATCAAACCACCTTGACCTAAATGACGTGACAAATGACATGATCAAAACTCGCAATTTTGTATGTATGAACTTATTTTGATTCTGATTTATTCCACTTGTATTATTTAATCTTGTTAATTTGTTAATTCTGGTTAGCGTTTTTTTTTATAGCAAGTTTGTGTTTTACGGGATAGGGGTGCTAGCCCTATTCCCAACCCTCCTCCTTTACCCGGGCTTGGGACCGGCAGCAACTCTAGAAGAGCTGCGGGTGGAGAATACTGGTGAGCGGCCTATGCTCCTCCGAGATGGGGTAACAGGCATAAGTAAGTATTATTTAATCTTGTATCAATTCAATTCGGTTATTTACTTTTCTCTAAAGAAGCGATTTACACTAAGCCACAAAACATCGGAAATTTTAATTTCCACTCATTGAATGATAAAAGTAATGAATCGTTAGTAGACAATACATTATGAAATTGATGAATGTAAAGTATGTAATGCAAAACATAATGATTTCCAGGTAAATTATGCCTTGGAATAGATCAAATAAATCAAATAATTGAAAAAAGTTGATGAAAAACTTAAAGTGCAAGTTGACAGTTTAGGAGGTAAAATGGATTACAGTGATTCATGAAGAAGATATGAACTACTGAATCAGTTAAACATAAAAAAAAAAATAATGCGAAAGATTTCATTCACCATTAACATTTAAGTGTAAAATGATTAACAAAAGATTTAGAAACATATAAATCAATAGAGTACATAGACGATATTTGTATTGAATAATTGTGCACTTTACACAACACAAACTCTACAAATCAATAATCAAAAATCTTATATAAATGACAATTACACACGCATTCCTATCATACTCATCACCAATTCAAACATCATCACGATCACTCAAAGAATATGAAGTCATCATTGACATTGTTGTTCTTAGCAGCCATCGGCTACACAATTGCCTACCCACCATCATCCGATTATGATAGTGGGTATGGAGGTGGAGGTGGAGGTGGAGGAGGAGGAGGTTACGGAGGTTGGTGTGGAGGATCAGACTGCTATGGAGGAGGTAATGGTGGTGGTGGTGGTGGTGGCGGCGGCAACGGTGGAGAATATGGTGGTGGTTATGGTGATGTCTATGGAGGTAGCTATGGTGGTGGTAGCTATGGTGGTGGTGGATATGGTGATGTCTATGGTGGTGGATGTGGTGGTCCAGATTGTTATGGTGGCGGTAATGGTGGTGGAAATGGTGGTGGCGGTGGTTGCAATGGTGGTGGTTGTGGTGGTGGACCCGACTTTTATGGCAAAGGATATGAGGACTCGTATGGTGGCGACAGCTACGGAAATGACTACTATGGCGATTCGAATGGAAGGAAGAATGGTCATGGTAAGGGAGGCAAGGGTGGCAATGGTGGTGGCGGCGGCAAAGGTGGTGGTAAGGGTGGTGGCAATGGCAAGGGTAACGGGAAAGGAGGTGGTGGTAAGAATGGTGGTGGCAAAGGTGGTAACGGAGGCAAAGGAGGCAGTTATGCACCCTCCTATTATTGAGTTCATCACTCATCAATTCATGCCCATCTATATCACTCCAACATTCATTTGTGTCATACTGCTCTCATTCCTCTCATCATACAACACACACCACTCAATTCATCTCACTGTAATATCGTAATGTGTGAATTCCAGATAAATAAATATTATCCATTCTAAATGATAATGCTTTGTGTTTTGTATTGTGTAATGCAGAGAGTAGTCAGTGTATTTGCGATAAAAAATGTAGATCGAGGTTTAATTAGTTTTGTCTGTATATAGTAAACATGACATTTAAGTCGGTGACAGTTTGTGATGGTGGAGAATGAGGAAGTTAGTTGTAGATGGGGAGAGATGCGAATCACTTTGCATTGTTCCCATTTCGTAGTGCATTGAGTCGTATTTTATTTTACTCAATAGTAAAGAAGTGTATTCAATTGGATTGAATTGAATTGAATAGAACTGTATAGTACTGCGTTGTATTGTTATGTCGTAAACTGCATTAATTCACTTAATAGTGTGATGTGTATAAGCATTGTAGTTTATAAGCATGAGCTTCAATGTAAGTCAATCGTACTATCAAAATCGGATCGAGTATAGTTGGACTGTTATTTGATGTTAATCCATCTTCTACACTACTTTGACATCTATACTCTCATTTTTATGTTAAGTTTGAATGAGCTGAATTACAATAATTAATCAAACTCATAACATGTTCTTTGTATTCACATATGATAAAGGTTTCATCGATATGTCTTTAATATATCAACATCTGTTTTATCTCATATTACAGCCTAATATTATATAGGTTTACTGGAATAATGTCAGAGAATATTGGGCCTAGTTGACTACCCAGACCTAAAATGTGTCCTTGATGGTACTTTCATTAAATTAGAACTTCTCACGTTTTGTGTATAGAAACAATAATCCATTTAGTCTTTTCTTCTGGAAGCTAATCATATCATAGTAGCTAAATATGATTTCAATGATTTATTCTAGAAGGATATTAGTAAATAATTATTAAATATCAAATGTCACCATCAATTCCATGTATAACTTGATACTATCCATTTCTTCGACTATGTCAAAACTATCCTTCAAACTTTGTAATGCTAGTACTCTTCTTATAAGCTTAATCAAGTGAGCTTATGATATTATGGATTGTTCAATCCTACAATAGGATTACTTATTTCATTAATCATATGTGGGTTATAGAATCTTGGTAAGTAGGTGTCACTAGGCTTCAAACACTGATCACTTTATCGATTATTTTCTTTATCAAGGGCTGATTTAAAAGCTGCCTCATTTTGTTTCAATTGTCTATCATGTCTATCTTTGTTTTTGTCTACTTATGATGAATTGCATATTATCATTCAATTAACTATGCATTACTGATGGATAATGTTGTTTGTCTAAAATCACATTGTCATAAAACATATCAAGTCTTAGTAGGACTATTTCACTGTTGTTCAGCTACTAAATTATGACATTTCTATACTCGTTCAGCAAAGAATACAACTGAGTGGTTGGCATGATTGAGTATAAGTTCGCTTGTCTTAAAACTTGAGCTTTGAATCAGTCATTTTTGCCATTATAGGTAGCCTTCCATTTGCATAACATATTATACAACTTTCCGAATCAGCTTCTTATTCAATTCGGTTTAATTTGTTATGGGAAACATTGATATATCATACATCGAACCTGATTATTATCTACTTTACAAAAAGTTGTTTAGAGAGTAGAACTGAGGTAACAGATCACCTCCAGTTATCTCCAGTTGCATTTGCAGTTTTACGTGTACATGCGATATCCCATATGTTGAAACGACAGAGATAATGTTATGTAAACAGAAAATATTATAAAGAATGTGATATTAAATGACTTCAAATTGGCTGGTAGTGCCATATGAGGACATAATATGAACCCGCTGATAAACCAAAGTGAATTTATCGTTTTATTACCATCATAGAAGCTATCTACAGACACAGTAATTTCAATTACAGGTGTATAATACTTAGTAATTAGATTAGATACTAAGATGCTTGACGTTTTATAAAAGGTTCTGTCCAAAGAAGGATAAACAGATTCACAAAACTCGAGCAACGAATGCATGCAAGATAAACGAATAGAATATATTTGTAGATAATCTCAGCTTGCCAAGTGAAACATTGAAATTCCTTGAATTTCACTCGCTGAGATTATTTACAAAAATATCCTATTCGGCTACATGACATTCCTTAGACCATTTCAATTTATTATCCTTAACCGATAACATGTGAAACGGATGAAAAATGTAATCCATATTTATCACGAAACAGTTATGAATATATTTCATCTACAAAAATGATTGATATTCGTGTACATCAAAAGTTACTGACATATTTCCAACCGCAAGCCACTTTTAAAATTTAAGATCAACAATCAATCGCAAGTTATCTATCACAAGGATAAGCTGTTACATAATTGAATTGTACTGTAATAAATAATTACTTCCAAGTTGTAATTCTTAATAATCTGATGTATGTATGGATGGTAGTTAGAAATGAATATTAGTTTATAGACAATTGGGCAGAGTAAATAAACACTAGAGAACATGAAATCCATAGTTGTAAGGAGCAATGTAATAGTTTGCATGGATTGTATAATACATGAAAAGGATATGACCTCCGAAAGAGTTAAAGATTTGTCAAGAGGGATAAGATTTTAGCTAATCAATGTGGTTAACAAAAGATCGATCTTGTTCTGAATGATAATTTGAAAGTGAATTCATGAAATCAGTTTTCTTCAAAGTTACACACAGAAAATGAATCCATTTACGATCAGCTATCAATCACATACTCAAGTTTCATGTTTAATCGTATATCACAGAGATTTTAAAACAGAAGGAAAAGAAATCAGCTGACATTATGACAAAAGAATTGAATGTTGAAAATTAAGATTAGTGAATAATGTTGCAGAAAATAAAACAACTGAAGTACAAACCGCAGATATGCCGCATTTCAAGAAGATAGTACAAACTACGAAACTGAATGAGAAGATGAAAAAGTGAAACAAATAGATGAAGATTCAAGATAACTGAATATGGACAAACGTAATATACCGAATGGATACCAAAATGAAGTACTGTGATATATAACATACTCTCTTTTATTAGGTGCTATTAACAAGTAGATCAATAGTTCGTAATCACTGCCAATAATGGTTTGAAATACTCTGCAACTTCCACTTATAAGAAAATGTATGAATAGTCAACATCTACGAAAATGATACAATCATCCAGCTTAGGAAATATCTTCTGAAATAAGAAAGGATTGTCAATAATCATCTAATGCTTTATTTAGTAAGAGATCTACAGTTATGAATTCATTGTAACGTCTAAGATGAAAGTTACAATTAGAGTTATAATGCAATTGTCATTGAAAATAGTATTCATTAATATTTGTATTATTATATATGAAGAGGTTTTTGTATTGGTAATGAAATAAAACACATTGGATTATGCCTACCTCACAGAAATACTGAGTAGAATGAGATTTATAGTGAGAACCACATACGTATGGTTGGTTTATTAGTTGAAATCAATGTGGTGTCTATCCATCTTTGAATAGATCATTGAATTTCAGTGAAAATCTTTTATGAAGGCGGTATATTGTAGTCAATTTTTATTCAAAATACTTTGAAAAATGACCTGACAGATTTTCGGTTACACTGATGATATCCTATATCATCGTTTATGTGGGTTAATAGCATCAACTGTGATTCAAGCAAATATTCGGAAACATTCCTAGTGTACATTGAATGCCTTTTATCATATAACGCAATAATCATACATTGTTATCGGTGATAACTGTCTCCACAAACTACCACAGTTCAATCACAATAATCAGCTCACTAGTGACTAACTTCAGTATGTTCCTGAGGCTCTAACAAGAAGTCGTGATTAGCTAATTTTAAACTTGTTGGAAGTGAGACAAGTATCACTAATCACAATAGATGATCGTCTCGCTATATCATAAATTGACAGAAGTGGGAATTCTACTATTGGATTCTGGATTAGTGGCGAAGAGAGTTAGGCATTCACCAACCTGAAAACCTATCTGATTCGAATTCCTTGGCAGAATCGAGAATGCACAATTCTGAAGTAATCCCATACCAGGATGAAATTGTTGTCCACCGCTCACTGGTTCCTAATGGTACTCTACCAAAATCAATCTGTGACCAATTCCAATCAACTAATAAAATGCTAAACAATATTCAAGATATTCGAGTTAATAAGACCATAGTCTGAACATGCTTCACATGCACACAAGGTTAAAGTTTCTGTGAATGTATGATGACGAATTCAGTATTTACAGAAGAAAAAATATTGACAACTCTGGTAAATTCTTGTTATTGATTCAGGTAACTATAAGACAAGAATCTGAACTGATTACGTAGTCAGTAAACCATTCGGGCGTACAATAAAAACTACTTCCAAAGATAGGAAGACGAACATCCGTATCAAAGCCAAATACGATTATCAAATTAGTGACTACAGTCCCAGTCAAAATAGACTGAAAAATAATTGATTGAGTTAATAGGGGATTATTGGATACTAACATATCAGTGAGTTTGGTTCATTGTTGTCATATTGGGCGATTGAAGATGAGTAATGAACTTTCATAATTGTATTTTGAAGGACTTTATGAATTATTTTGGTTGTGAGTGGTGTAAACATTTCATTTCCATGATTGTTAAATTCCTCTTAACCTGTCCTCCCATTCAGTATATTTGCTCTCAGTAAATTGTTTCTTACTATGAACTACAACGATTTGTTTGTGTACAAGTTGTCTCTATTCACTACCACTATCTCCTTTGTTCTGTATTGGTTTGCTGTGCGGCCTGATTTTATGCATGTATAGAGGGAATGTGTGAAATACAATATGATTCTGATTCTGTCTGCTTAGCTTATCGGCTTGTGTTCTTCTTATTCCCACTTAGGACTCAAAAAGCATAGGGCAGATGAACATTTATCGACTAAGGACACTCAAATTGGCTTTCGATAAGTCAATCATATATTTTCACGTCATAACAATTGTATCAAAATATAATGTTATTATGCATATTAGCGGACAACAGAAGAAGAGATAACCACAATTTTAAATGCGTGATTTTAATGAGAGTTTTCTATATTGATGGATATTGAGCAGACTTGACTGTACCCGTACGAAATAGTGTGACTGATAATGTCTATTCAGTGATCTTTCAGGTTATATACGTCTGATCTAAATGTAGTACATACTTGACTTCCCAGTCTCACAACAGATTATGATGCCAATGTTATAGTGTGAATTTACAAGTTTGATTCAGATATGACAATTAATTGAGAATATTTGAGTGGACAATTGTTTCCGAGTTATTCTTTTTCGACCTCTACATTCATAACTCCATAAGTAACATTTTCGAAGTAAGTTAATGTAATAAGGTTAGCATTGTGATTGAATATGTGAAAGTGGTTGGTTGAAATTAACAAATTACATGTCAATATGATCTTCAAATACCTACGAATGTCTGTAGACAAGTGCAAAAGGTTACGTAACAATGCAACATAAAGGTCATTCGATATTAGCATGATTAAATGAATGTGTCATGCTAAACGATAGTAATAATAATAATAACGCTTAATCAATAAGGTCGAAGTGGTAGGGGCAAATTAGTGGTAATAGTAGTAACGACAGTACAACTAGTGATAAGTCAAAGTTCTTGTAATGCAATGATGGATGTAATATAAAATAACATTGGAATCAATTGGGTGATAAGTAAAAGAACATGAATGCCTCATAAAGAAAGAGGAACAGGAGGGTAAGAAAGAAAAAGGAAGGAAGATAACCGAAAGAAACTCTTATGGATAACACTGCATTGTGAACCCTGGTGAACAGAGAGGTTGAATATATTTCTTTGGTTTCCTTGAGTTGATGCCTAATACTTCCACCATGTAAAGAAAGCGTATTACAACACTTTTAGGAAAATTATTCGATTCTATGGTGGCGGTGGTGGTGGTGTTTTCATCGCTCTTCATTCTGTGGCCATAGTCAACCAGGTGACCAAGAATCGCGTTTGTAGTAGATTTCGTTAAACACTTAGATAATCAAGACGTAACATGTTCATATGGAGTACAGCCTATATAACTGGTGCCACGAAATTAGTTAAATTCATAAATGCACATAGACGAGGTCATCAATGCTATCTTATCCTTGATCTACTGCGTTTGTAGTGGCTTAATGGAAAAGGTGATGTATAACATGGTAGTGACAAATGCACTCTCAATAGACCAGTGTCAATCGTCTTGTTAGGATATCACTCGTTATAGGGCCTTTAACGAATAGCCGTTGATAGAGTGTTTCTTCTCGACTACATCTACCCAAAACTTAGTTTTCATTTCTTTTATATAGTAGTAGACGAATCTATCTGGGTATCCGTATTTCGCCAATGTCGTTTTCAATTTGTCTATTTATTCTTCTACACTTTCGTCGGCCAAATACGTCGGATTCAATGAATTATGTATTTTACAAAACTTGTTTTATGTTAGAGAGGTGTGGAGCAATCAGATATATATATATATATATATATATATATATATATATATATATATATATGTGCTGTCCAGTTCACGTTTGGCTTTTTAAATAGATTCTTTTGTATGAACCCGTCTGATCTATTCAAAAGCAGAATGTCTAGAAACGCTCCACTATTATTACATTCTAATTCACATGTAAATTGAATTATACGGTGTATGTTGTTGAAACTGTTGGTTGATTGTTTCTTCACATGCCATAAACGTATCATATACGTACCAACAATAGTGATGTAGCCTACTTACTGTGTGTATATTTTTGTCAAACAAAGAACAAATTCACTCACAAAACTTCAGTACCGAATGTATACAAGATACATCACTTTGCAGGGTGGTTCAATCTTCATCAAAGACAAGTCCCATAATAGGACGAAACAACTGTCCAGTACTCCCTGGTTTCTAATGTTACCTATTAACATCAATCTGTGATGAATTCAATCAACTAAAACTAAATAACCAACAACCTAGAATTATCAAATATAAATGTAAAATGACACTATGATTTTCCAATTGAATGCAGGGTATGGTCTAATCACATGGGACATTAAGAGTCAAGCGATATTAAGAACGTCGTGGATGGAGGAGGGTGTGTATATATGTTCAGTTTACACGTTGTAAAAGACGTTTATATGTCAGTTAGTTGATGCGATTTGACGACAGTAAGCAGTGCCACTACCACTCAGGATACAAATAAGATCATGACAAAATAGATATTTCTACAAAACGATGTGTGAATAAGGCAATCAATCAATAATAATAATAATATTAAGAATAATAATAATAATAATCCTAAACATACTTATAAAACTAACACAAATACTATGAAATACACAAATACTGTCACTTATACACAAACTATTATACAATTAACGTAAAAAAGAGGAGACGGATGTGGTAGTGTAAGTGGAAGTAATAGAGGAAGTAATGATAGTAGCATTAGTAGTAGTAGTAGTTGTTGTTGTTGTTGTTGTTGTTGTAAGACTAATAGTAGTAAAGTTCGGATTATCTATCACTCAATACAATTACCAAATGAAACTTGATCCTAGTCAACACACCACCCAGATTCTTCTTACATTCTTATGACATACATAACTAAGCAGTCAACAACATCCCATGCATACTCTCTCACTACGTCCACTCTCCAAATCAAAAAATTAATCAACGTTCAACACAATGAAATATAAACGCTTGTTTCGAGAACAAACACCATTTCACATTCATTTCAACGCATCACAACACAATCCATTCAACAACAATTAACATCACCTCACATACACGATTATCTCAGCATACAACATGTGGTTGAATAATTAGAATTAGTAGCATTCAACAAGATGTTGCCTTACACTACATAAACATTCACTAGTCAATCGACAGATTACATCAATCACATAGCATTTCATTGTGATAGTGGAATTGAAATCGTTAGTTATTTGTGTGACAAGTACTCACTTCCTTTTCGTACAATCAAACATCAAGTTCATTGATGATTACAGTTGAGTGCATGAACGATATTTGTATTGAATAATTGTGCACTTTACACAACACAAACTCTACAAATCCATAATCAAAAATCTTATATAAATGACAATTACACACGCATTCCTATCATACTCATCACCAATTCAAACATCATCACGATCACTCAAAGAATATGAAGTCATCATTGACATTGTTGTTCTTAGCAGCCATCGGCTACACAATTGCCTACCCACCATCATCCGATTACGATAGTGGGTATGGAGGTGGAGGTGGAGGTGGAGGAGGAGGAGGTTACGGAGGTTGGTGTGGAGGATCAGACTGCTATGGAGGAGGTAATGGTGGTGGTGGTGGTGGTGGCGGCGGCGGACGGTGGAGAATATGGTGGTGGTTATGGTGATGTCTATGGAGGTAGCTATGGTGGTGGTAGCTATGGTGGTGGTAGCTATGGTGGTGGTGGATATGGTGATGTCTATGGTGGTGGATGTGGTGGTCCAGATTGTTATGGTGGCGGTAATGGTGGTGGAAATGGTGGTGGCGGTGGTTGCAATGGTGGTGGTTGTGGTGGTGGACCCGACTTTTATGGCAAAGGATATGAGGACTCGTATGGTGGCGACAGCTACGGAAATGACTACTATGGCGATTCGAATGGAAGGAAGAATGGTCATGGTAAAGGAGGCAAGGGTGGCAATGGTGGTGGTGGCGGCAAAGGTGGTGGTAAGGGTGGTGGCAATGGCAAGGGTAACGGGAAAGGAGGTGGTGGTAAGAATGGTGGTGGCAAAGGTGGTAACGGAGGCAAAGGAGGCAGTTATGCACCCTCCTATTATTGAGTTCATCACTCATCAATTCATGCCCATCTATATCACTCCAACATTCATTTGTGTCATACTGCTCTCATTCCTCTCATCATACAACACACACCACTCAATTCATCTCACTGTAATATCGTAATGTGTGAATTCCAGATAAATAAATATTATCCATTCTAAATGATAATGCTTTGTGTTTTGTATTGTGTAATGCAGAGAGTAGTCAGTGTATTTGCGATAAAAAATGTAGATCGAGGTTTAATTAGTTTTGTCTGTATATAGTAGACATGATATTTTAGTCGATGACAGTTTGTGATGGTGGAGAATGAGGAAGTTAGTTGTAGATGGGGAGAGATGCGAATCCCTTTGGATTGTTCCCATTTCGTAGTGCATTGAGTCGTATTTTATTTTACTCAATAGTAAAGAAGTGTATTCAATTGGATTGAATTGAATTGAATAGAACTGTGTAGTACTGCGTTGTATTGTTATGTCGTAAACTGCAATAATTCACTTAAAAGTGTAATGTGTATAAGCACTGTAGTTTATAAGCTTGATGCAATGTAATTAATGCATTTGGTCGGTATCTCAGATTGTGGATGAAATGGATGTGTTGAGTAGGTGTGGATTGTGATGTGTTGTAAAATGTGTGTTGTTGATTGTTTGAATTGTTGACAGATAGATGTTGTCAGTGTGTCAGTGGGAATCTGTTTGTGTTGTGTAGGTAGTTGGTGATCGTGTGTGTGTGTGTATTACTGGACATTATTAATCGAATGTAACCATTTCATGATTATATGGTATGTTGTTTGATGTGTTATTGAAATAGTGGTATAAAGTGGAATTAATGTGTAAATAGTAAATTCATGTATTTGATATAATATCACTGATGTAAATTTGACATTAATAAATCAGAGTGTTGTACATCTGTAATGTGCACGTCACCCAATTCCAATGAATATCAAATGGGTGGAGTGATATCTTGAAGAAATTCCTTAAGTGGCCTAGGGATTATGTGACTACTGATTTTTGTCCAATGCAAGTGTGAATTTTTGTGTTTCATCTTCATAGAATGTGACTGAGTAAATGCAGCATGAATTGTTTGATTTAGATATACCGACTATTGTAATACGCCCCATGACTTGCCACATATTTAGAAATCAGTGTAATGATTGAGTTTTGTGAACTTTCTTTATTTGTTTCGTCATGCTCTCCCACTGCTGATCAGTCCCTTAATTGAATGAAACTTGTGTTCTGTGCCAATCCCTGTTTATTAGTGGTCGTTTAACTCACAACAAACCTCTGTATCGAACTAGGTTTCAACAATCCCCTCAACACCCAATCACAAATTATATCTGCCCTTTAATTATCCAACCTACAATATCAGTTATACCTGTTAACTTACATCATATCTCTATCAACTCAATTTAGCGCCTAACTAGATTTACATTACTTCCAATTCAAGTAAACTGACAACTAGTTATTGATGTACGGGCTTTTTTGTGGTTTTGTGGTTCTCCAATGCTATCACTCAGTTTGGTGCCCCTCTGAGAATTACGTCGGTTTCTAGCTTTGATACAAAACGAGTGTTGGGCATGGGTTTTGGCAATTCCATATAGGAAAACATCAGCCTTTTTTAAAAATCCGCTAACCAGTTAAATCCTTTTTAACCACTTTGACTTTACCCTGGGAGATGGAAGGCTGTTATGACTCCTCTTGTACATCAACGATTATCCCCAGGAGAAGTGCTTTTATACCCCGGTCCTGAAGTAGAAATCGCCCCCCACACACACATGAAGTAGCACTGATGTTGTCCTAAGAAGTATGGAAGTCTCTTGTAGGATGGGAACCTCATGGAGCTATGATCATCAAATCATCATTCAAGACGAACAAGGAGAAGATTATAATGAATGTCATCCAGTGCAATGCACCCACCAACGACAGTCATGAAGACGACAAAGATCAGTTTTACTCAAGGCTGCAGTCAATCATCGATAAATGTTCAGCTAACAAACAGATCAATCTGATGGGAGATTTCAGCGCCAAGGTTGAATTGGACAACATCGGGTTTGAAAACATCATGGGACGACATGAACTGGGAGAAAGGAACGAAAATGGTGAGAGGTTTGCAAACCTATGTGTCTTAAACAAAGTGATTATAGGTGACAACGTATTGTCCCACAAATGCATATACAAAACTACATGGGTTTCACCGGACTACATTACAGATAACCAAATCGACCACATCTGCATCAATAAGAAGTTTAGAAAGACCATGGAAGACGTAAGAGCAATAAGAGGCGCTGACATTGCTTCAGATCATCGACTGGTAGTGGCTAAACTGAAACTGAAGCTGAAGAAGCACTGGACAACTGGAGCAGCAGTATTGCAAAAGTTTAACACAGCCCTTCTCCGGGATACTAACAAACGCAACGAATTCAAAATAATTCTCAATAATAAGTTGCAAGCATTTCTTGATCTACTAGAAAACGGTGGAACTAATATGGAGGAAAACTGGAAAGAGATTGAAAAAACAATTATTTCAACATGTCATATGGTTTTGGGTAGCAAGAAACAACACCATAAATAAAGGATTTCAGTTGGTACTCTGGACAATATTCAAGAAAGGAGGAGCGAAAAGTTAGTAATTAATAACAGCCGGACAAGAAAAGAGAAATCCAAGGAACAGACCGAATACACAGAAGACAACAAGCAAATGAAGAGGAGCATCAGATTGGATAAACAGAAATATGTTGAGGACTTAGCAGTGATGGCGGAAAAAGCAGCAAGAGAAGGAAACATGAGGCACCCAGCAACAGTCGAAGAAATAAAAAATGCTTATACGACAAATCAAAAGTGGCAAGTCAGCAGGACCAGACAACATAGCAGCTAAGTGAGGTACTGAAGACAGATACAAAAGTAACTGCAATGGTACTCCACATTCCCTTCAGAAGAATTTTGGAGGAACAACAAGTGCCAGTAAACTAAAAAGAAGGGTACCCCATCAAGGTACCAAAAGAAGAAGATCTTAGTGATTGCGAGAACTACAGAGGAATCACCTTTCTTTCGATACCAGGAAGTCTTCAACAAAGTGTTATTAAACCGAATGAAAGATCCAGTGGACGCCCAACTTTGAGATCAACAGGTCAGATTCCGTAAAGACCGATGGTGTATCGACCGAATCGCTAGTCTATGGTTCATTGTTGAACAGTTAATTGAATGGAATACACCCCTTTACATTAACTTCCTCGACTACGAAAAAGCATTTGACAGCTTGGATAGAAGAATATTATGGAGCCATCTACTACATTATGGCGTACCCGAAAAGATAGTAAACATCATACGGAATTCTTACGACGGATTACGTCGTAAAATCGTGCATGGAGGTCAGCTCACAGATTTATTCGAATTGAAGACTGGCGTTAGACAAGGCTGCCTACTGCCGCCTTTCCTCTTCTTACTAGTGGTTGACTGGATCATGAAAACTGTAACATCTCAAGACAATATCGTAATACACTGGACAACATCGATGTAACTAGATGACTTGGACTATGCAAATGATCTAGCTCTCCTATCCCACATACAGCAACAAACCCAGATGAAGACGGACAGTGTAGTAGCAGCATCGGCCTCAGTAGGCCTCAACATACACTAAGGGAAAAGCAATATTCGCCGATACAAAACAACAAGCACTAACTCAATTACATTAGACATGACGGAGAATCTCTGGAAAATGTAGAATCCTTTACATACTTGGGCGGAATCATTGATAAACATGGAAGGTCTAATGCAGAATTGAACTCACGGGTTAGGAAGGCAAGAGCAGCATTTCTACAACCGAAACGTATCTGGAACTCAACCCGAATGTCAGTTAACAACAAAGTCAAAATTTTAAACACAAATATGAAGACAGTTCTGTTTTATGGAGCTGAAACTTGCATAGAGAACTACGAAAAGCATCTTTCAGTAGATAGAAGAATTTATAAGCAACTGTCTGCGTAGGATACTTCGGATCCGTTGGCCAGATACCATCAACAACAACCACCTATGGCAGAGAACAAATCAACCGAAATCCAGTCGACGAAGAAATCAGGAAAAGATGCTGAAGGTGAATAGGACATACACTGAGAAAACCACCGAATTGTGTCATAAGACAAGCACTAACATGGAATCCTGAATGTCAAAGGAATAGAGAAGACCCAAGAACACACTGCGTCGAGAATCGGAGACAAACATGAAGAGAATGAACATCTCTTGGGAAGAGCTGAAAAGGAATGCTTAGAATAGAGTTGGTTGGAGAAGGCTGGTCGGTGGCCTATGCTCCACATGGGGTAACAGGCATTGATTGATTGATTGATTGAAAATACAATATTGAACGACATAAACGTTCTCTGCATTCTCTATGAGCACCGAATCACAGTTTTTGATGGTATCTATAGTACTTTTGTTTGCATATTGTGAAGGCAGAAAGAAAATGGTAAACAAGGCAGGTAATGTATTTATTAATTAGGATGAATTTGTATATTCCAACTGATTAGTCAAAAATTGAATTTTGTCTGCGTCTGGTATTATATTTACATCCAAAAATGGACTAATTCGATCGAGTTATTATTCGAAAAAACAATGTTTAAAATAGAATATGGCTGACAAGCGGAATCTGAGCACCCAGAGGTGGGGGAAGACTTATAAATAAATCTATGTGGTAACACAATACAGAACCACAAAACCACATAAAAGCCCGTACATCAATAACTAGTTGTCAGTTTACTTGAATTGGAAGTAATGTAAATCTAGTTAGGCGCTAAATTGAGTTGATAGAGATATGATGTAAGTTAACAGGTATAACTGATATTGTAGGTTGGATAATTAAAGGGCAGATATAATTTGTGATTGGGTGTTGAGGGGATTGTTGAAACCTAGTTCGATACAGAGGTTTGTTGTGAGTTAAACGACCACTAATAAACAGGGATTGGCACAGAACACAAGTTTCATTCAATTAAGGGACTGATCAGCAGTGGGAGAGCATGACGAAACAAATAAAGAAAGTTCACAAAACTCAATCATTACACTGATTTCTAAATATGTGGCAAGTCATGGGGCGTATTACAATAGTCGGTATATCTAAATCAAACAATTCATGCTGCATTTACTCAGTCACATTCTATGAAGATGAAACACAAAAATTCACACTTGCATTGGACAAAAATCAGTAGTCACATAATCCCTAGGCCACCTAAGGAATTTCTTCAAGATATCACTCCACCCATTTGATATTCATTGGAATTGGGTGACGTGCACATTACAGATGTACAACACTCTGATTTATTAATGTCAAATTTACATCAGTGATATTATATCAAATACATGAATTTACTATTTACACATTAATTCCACTTTATACCACTATTTCAATAACACATCAAACAACATACCATATAATCATGAAATGGTTACATTCGATTAATAATGTCCAGTAATACACACACACTCACACGCAAACAGATTCCCACTGACACACTGACAACATCTATCTGTCAACAATTCAAACAATCAACAACACACATTTTACAACAAATCACAATCCACACCTACTCAACACATCCATTTCATCCACAATCTGAGATACCGACCAAATGCATTAATTACATTGCATCAAGCTTATAAACTACAGTGCTTATACACATTACACTTTTAAGTGAATTATTGCAGTTTACGACATAACAATACAATGCAGTACTATACAGTTCTATTCAATTCAATTCAATCCAATTGAATACACTTCTTTACTATTGAGTAAAATAAAATACGACTCAATGCACTACGAAATGGGAACAATCCAAAGGGATTCGCATCTCTCCCCATCTACAACTAACTTCCTCATTCTCCACCATCACAAACTGTCACCGACTTAAATGTCATGTTTACTATATACAGACAAAACTAATTAAACCTCGATCTACATTTTTTATCGCAAATACACTGACTACTCTCTGCATTACACAATACAAAACACAAAGCATTATCATTTAGAATGGATAATATTTATTTATCTGGAATTCACACATTACGATATTACAGTGAGATGAATTGAGAGGTGTGTGTTGTATGATGAGAGGAATGAGAGCAGTATGACACAAATGAATGTTGGAGTGATATAGATAGGCATGAATTGATGAGTGATGAACTCAATAATAGGAGGGTGCATAACTGCCTCCTTTGCCTCCGTTACCACCTTTGCCACCACCATTCTTACCACCACCTCCTTTCCCGTTACCCTTGCCATTGCCACCACCCTTACCACCACCTTTGCCGCCGCCACCACCATTGCCACCCTTGCCTCCCTTACCATGACCATTCTTCCTTCCATTCGAATCGCCATAGTAGTCATTTCCGTAGCTGTCGCCACCATACGAGTCCTCATATCCTTTGCCATAAAAGTCGGGTCCACCACCACAACCACCACCATTGCAACCACCGCCACCACCATTTCCACCACCATTACCGCCACCATAACAATCTGGACCACCACATCCACCACCATAGACATCACCATATCCACCACCACCATAGCTACCACCACCATAGCTACCTCCATAGACATCACCATAACCACCACCATATTCTCCACCGTTGCCGCCGCCACCACCACCACCACCACCATTACCTCCTCCATAGCAGTCTGATCCTCCACACCAACCTCCGTAACCTCCTCCTCCTCCACCTCCACCTCCACCTCCATACCCACTATCGTAATCGGATGATGGTGGGTAGGCAATTGTGTAGCCGATGGCTGCTAAGAACAACAATGTCAATGATGACTTCATATTCTTTGAGTGATCGTGTTGATGTTTGAATTGGTGATGAGTATGATAGGAATGCGTGTGTAATTGTCATTTATATAAGATTTTTGATTATGGATTTGTAGAGTTTGTGTTGTGTAAAGTGCACAATTATTCAATACAAATATCGTTCATGCACTCAACTGTAATCATCAATGAACTTGATGTTTGATTGTACGAAAAGGAAGTGAGTACTTGTCACACAAATAACTAACGATTTCAATTCCACTATCACAATGAAATGCTATGTGATTGATGTAATCTGTCGATTGACTAGTGAATGTTTATGTAGTGTAAGGCAACATCTTGTTGAATGCTACTAATTCTAATTATTCAACCACATGTTGTATGCTGAGATAATCGTATATGTGAGGTGATGTTAATTGTTGTTGAATGGATTGTGTTGTGATGCGTTGAAATGAATGTGAAATGGTGTTTGTTCTCGAAACAAGCGTTTATATTTTATTGTGTTGAACGTTGATTAATTTTTTGATTTGGAGAGTGGACGTAGTGAGAGAGTATGCATGGGATGTTGTTGACTGCTTAGTTATGTATGTCATAAGAATGTAAGAAGAATCTGGGTGGTGTGTTGACTAGGATCAAGTTTCATTTGGTAATTGTATTGAGTGATAGATAATTCGAACTTTACTACTATTACTCTACAACAACAACAACAACAACAACTACTACTACTACTAATGCTACTATCATTACTTCCTCTATTACTTCCACTTACACTACCACATCCGTATCCTCTTTTTTACGTTAATTGTATAATAGTTTGTGTATAAGTGACAGTATTTGTGTATTTCATAGTATTTGTGTTAGTTTTATAAGTATGTTTAGGATTATTATTATTATTATTATTATTATTATTATTATTGATTGATTGATTGATTGCCTTATTCACACATCGTTTTGTAGAAATATCTATTTTGTCATGATCTTATTTGTATCCTGAGTGGTAGTGGCACTGCTAACAGTCGTCAAATTGCATCAACTAACTGACATATAAACGTCTTTTACAACGTGTAAACTGAACATATATACACACCCTCCTCCATCCACGACGTTCTTAATATCGCTTGACTCTTAATGTCCCATGTGATTAGACCATACCCTGCATTCAATTGGAAAATCATAGTGTCATTTTACATTTATATTTGATAATTCTAGGTTGTTGGTTATTTAGTTTTAGTTGATTGAATTCATCACAGATTGATGTTAATAGGTAACATTAGAAACCAGGGAGTACTGGACAGTTGTTTCGTCCTATTATGGGACTTGTCTTTGATGAAGATTGAACCACCCTGCAAAGTGATGTATCTTGTATACATTCGGTACTGAAGTTTTGTGAGTGAATTTGTTCTTTGTTTGACAAAAATATACACACAGTAAGTAGGCTACATCACTATTGTTGGTACGTATATGATACGTTTATGGCATGTGAAGAAACTATCAACCAACAGTTTCAACAACATACACCGTATAATTCAATTTACATGTGAATTAGAATGTAATAATAGTGGAGCGTTTCTAGACATCCTGCTTTTCAATGGATCAAACGGGTTCATACGTAGGAATCTATTTAAAAAGCCAAACGTGAACTAGACAGCATATATATATATATATATATATATATATATATATATATATATATATATATATATATATATATATATCTGATTGCTCCACACCTCTCTAACATAAAACAAATTTTGTAAAATACATAATTCATTGAATCCGACGTATTTGGCCGACGAAAGTGTAGAAGAATAAATAGACAAATTGAAAACGACATTGGCGAAAGACGGATACCCAGATAGATTCGTCTATACTATATAAAAGAAATGAAAACTAAGTTTTGGGTAGATGTAGTCGAGAAAAAACACTCTATCAACGGCTATTCGTTAAAGGCCCTATAACGAGTGATATCCTAACAAGACGATTGACACTGGTCTATTGAGAGTGCATTTGTCACTACCATGTTATACATCACCTTTTCCATTAAGCCACTACAAACGCAGTAGATCAAGGATAAGATAGCATTGATGACCTCGTCTATGTGCATTTATGAATTTAACTAATTTCGTGGCACCACTTATATAGGCTGTACTCCATATGAACATGTTACGTCTTGATTATCTAAGTGTTTAACGAAATCTACTACCAACGCGATTCTTGGTCACCTGGTTGACTATGGCCACAGAATGAAGAGCGATGAAAACACCACCACCACCGCCACCATAGAATCGAATAATTTTCCTAAAAGTGTTGTAATACGCTTTCTTTACATGGTGGAAGTATTAGGCATCAACTCAAGGAAACCAAAGAAATATATTCAACCTCTCTGTTCACCAGGGTTCACAATGCAGTGTTATCCATAAGAGTTTCTTTCGGTTATCTTCCTTCCTTTTTCTTTCTTACCCTCCTGTTCCTCTTTCTTTATGAGGCATTCATGTTCTTTTACTTATCACCCAATTGATTCCAATGTTATTTTATATTACATCCATCATTGCATTACAAGAACTTTGACTTATCACTAGTTGTACTGTCGTTACTACTATTACCACTAATTTGCCCCTACCACTTCGACCTTATTGATTAAGCGTTATTATTATTATTACTATCGTTTAGCATGACACATTCATTTAATCATGCTAATATCGAATGACCTTTATGTTGCATTGTTACGTAACCTTTTGCACTTGTCTACAGATATTCGTAGGTATTTGAAGATCATATTGACACGTAATTTGTTAATTTCAACCAACCACTTCCACATATTCAATCACAATGCTAACCTTATTACATTAACTTACTTCGAAAATGTTACTTATGGAGTTATGAATGTAGAGGTAGAAAAAGAATAACTCGGAAACAATTGTCCACTCAAATATTCTCAATTAATTGTCATATCTGAATCAAACTTGTAAATTCAGACTATAACATTGGCATCATAATCTGTTGTGAGACTGGGAAGTCAAGTATGTACTACATTTAGATCAGACGTATATAACCTGAAACATCACTGAAGAGACATTATCAGTCACACTATTTCGTACGGGTACAGTCAAGTCTGCTCAACATCCATCAATATAGAAAACTCTCATTAAAATCACGCATTTAAAATTGTGGTTAACTCCTGTTCTGTTGTCCGCTAATATGCATAATAACATTATATTTTGATACAATTGTTATGACGTGAAAATATATGATTGACTTATCGAATGCCAATTTGAGTGTCCTTAGTCGATAAATGTTCATCTGCCCTATGCTTTTTGAGTCCTAAGTGGGAATAAGAAGAACACAAGCCGATAAGCTAAGCAGACAGAATCAGAATCATATTGTATTTCACACATCCCTCTATACATGCATAAAATCAGGCCGCACAGCAAACCAATACAGAACAAAGGAGATAGTGGTAGTGAATAGAGACAACTTGTACACAAACAAATCGCTTGTAGTTCATAGTAAGAAACAATTTACTGAGAGCAAATATACTGAATGGGAGGACAAGGTAAGAGAAACTTAACAATCATGGAAATGAAATGTTTACACCACTCACAACCAAAATAATTCATAAAGTCCTTCAAAATACAATTATGAAAGTTCATTACTCTTCTTTAATCGCCCAATATGACAACAATGAACCAAACTCACTGATATGTTAGTATCCAATAATCCCCTATTAACTCAATCAATTATTTTTCAGTCTATTTTGACTGGGACTGTAGTCACTAATTTGATAATTGTATTTGGCTTTGATATGGATGTTCGTCTTCCTATCTTTGGAAGTAGTTTTTATTGTACGCCCGAATGGTTTACTGACTACCTAATCAGTTCAGATTCTTGTCTTATAGTTACCTGAATCATTAACAAGAATTTACCAGAGTTGTCAATTTTTTGTCTTCTGTAAATACTGAATTCGTCATCATACATTCACAGAAACTTTAACCTTGTGTGCATGTGAAGCTTGTTCAGACTATGGTCTTATTAACTCGAATTTCTTGAATATTGTTTAGCATTTTATTAGTTGATTGGATTGGTCACAGATTGATTTTGGTAGAGTACCATTAGGAACCAGTGAGCGGTGGACAACAATTTCATCCTGGTATGGGATTACTTCAGAATTGTGCATTCTCTGATTCTGCCAAGGAATTCGAATCGATAGTTTTCAGGTTCGTGAATGCCTAACTCTCTGTACCACTAATCCAGAATCCAATAGTAGAATTCCCACTTCTGTCAATTTATGATATAGCGAGACGATCATCTATTGTCATTAGTGATACATGTCTCACTTCCAACAAGTTTAAAATTAGCTAATCACGACTTCTTGTTAGAGCCTCAGGAACATACTGAAGTTAGTCACTAGTGAGCTGATTATTGTGATTGAACTGTGGTAGTTTGTGGAGACAGTTATCACCGATAACAATGGATGATTATTGCGTTATATGATAAAAGGCATTCAATGTACACTAGGAATGTTTCTGAATATTTGCTTGAATCACAGTTGATGCTATTAACCCACATAAACGATGATATAGGATATCATCAGTGTAACTGAAAATCTGTCAGGTCATTTTTCAAAGTATTTTGAATAAAAATTGACTACAATATACCGCCTTCATAAAAGATTTTCAATGAAATTCAATGACCTATTCAAAGATGGATAGACACCACATTGATTTCAACTAATAAACCAAACATACGCATGTGGTTCTCACTATAAATCTCATTCTACTCAGTATTTCTGTGAGGTAGGCATAATCCAATGTGTTTTATTTCATTAACAATACAAAAACCTCTTCATATATAATAATACAAATATTAATGAATACTATTTTCAATGACAATTGCATTATAACTCTAATTGTAACTTTCATCTTAGACGTTACAATGAATTCATAACTGTAGATCTCTTACTAAATAAAGCATTAGATGATTATTGACAATCCTTTCTTATTTCAGAAGATATTTCCTAAGCTGGATGATTGTATCATTTTCGTAGATGTTGACTATTCATACATTTTCTTATAAGTGGAAGTTGCAGAGTATTTCAAACCATTATTGGCAGTGATTACGAACTATTGATCTACTTGTTAATAGCACCTAATAAAAGAGAGTGAGTCATTTATCACCGTACTTCACTTTGGCATCCATTCGGTATATAACCTTTGTCCATATTCAGTTATCTTGAATCTTCATCTATTTGTTTCACTTTTACATCTTCTCATTCAGTTTCGTAGTTTGTACTATCTTCTTGAAATGCGTCATATCTACTGTTTGTACTTCAGTTGTTTTATTTTCTGCAACATTATTCACTAATCTTAATTTTCAACATTCAATTCTTCCGTCATAATGTCAGCTGATTTCTTTTCCTTCTGTTTTAAAATCTCTGTGATATACGATTAAACATGAAACTTGAGTATGTGATTGATAGCTGATCGTAAATGGATTCATTTTCTGTGTGTAACTTTGAAGAAAACTGATTTCATGAATTCACTTTCAAATTATCATTCAGAACAAGATCGATCTTATGTTAACCACACTGATTAGCTAATATCTTATCCCTCTTGACAAATCTTTAACTCTTTCGGAGGTCATATCCTTTTCATGTATTATACAATCCATGCAAACTATTACATTGCTCCTTACAACTATGGATTTCATGTTCTCTAGTGTTTATTTACTCTGCCCAATTGTCTATAAACTAATATTCATTTCTAACTACCATCCATACATACATCAGATTATTAAGAATTACAACTTGGAAGTAATTATTTATTACAGTACAATTCAATTATGTAACAGCTTATCCTTGTGATAGATAACCTGCCATGGATTGTTGATCTTAAATTTTAAAAGTGGCTTGCGGTTGGAAATTTGCCAGTAACTTCTGATGTACATGAGTATCAATCATTTTTGTAGATGAAATATATTCATAACTGTTTCGTGACAAATATGGATTACATTTTTGGTCCGTTTCACATGTTATCTGTTAAGAATAATAAATTGAAATGGTCTAAGGAATGTCATGTATCCGAATAGGATATTTTTGTAAATAATCTCAGAGAGTGAAATTCAAGGAATTTCAATGTTTCACTTGGCAAGCTGAGATTATCTACAAATATATTCTATTCGTTTATCTTGCATGCATTCGTTGCTCGAGTTTTGTGAATCTGTTTATCCTTCTTTGGACAGAACCTTTTATAAAACGTCAAGCATCTTAGTATCTAATCTAATTACTAAGTATTATACACCTGTAATTGAAATTACTGTGACTGTAGATGCCTTCTATGATGGTAATAAAACGATAAATTCACTTTGGTTTATCAGCGGGTTCATATTATGTTTTCGTATGGCACTACCAGGCAATTCGAAGTCATTTAATATCACATTCTTTATATTATTTTCTGTTTTCATAACATTATCTGTGTCGTATCAACATATGGGATACCGCATGTACACGTAAAACTGCAAATGCAACTGGAGATAACTGGAGGTGATCTGTTACCTCAGTTCTACTCTCTGGAACAACTTTTTGTAAAGTAGGATAATAATCAGGTTCGATGTATGATATATCAATGTTTCCCATAACAAATTAAACCGAATTGACTAAGAAGCTGGTTTGGAAAGATGCATAATATGTTATTCAAATGGAAGGCTACCTATAATGGCAAAAATGACTGATTCAAAGCTCAAATTTTAAGACAAGCGAACTAATACTCAATCATGCCAACCTATCTATCAGTAATGCATAGTTAATTGAATGATATTATGCAATTCATCATAAGTAGACAAAAACAAAGATAGATATCATAGACAATTGAAACAAAATGAGGCAGCTTTTAAATCAGCCTTTGATAAAGAAAATAATCCACAAAGTGATTAGTGTTTGAGGCCTAGTGACACCTACTTACCAAGATTCTATAACCCACGTATGATTAATGAAATAAGTAATCCTATTGTAGGATTGAGCAATCCATAATATCATAAGCTCACTTGATTAAGCTTATAAGAAGAGTACTAGCATTACAAAGTTTGAAGGAGAGTTTTGACATAGTCGAAGAAATGGATAGTATCAATTTGAACAAGGAATTGATGGTGACATTTGATATTTAATAATTATTTACTAATATCCTTCTAGAATAAATCATTGAAATCATATTTAGCTACTATGATATGATTAGATTCCAGAAGAAAAGTTTATAGGAATTATTGTTGCTATACACAAAACATGCAATGTTCTAATTTAATGAAAGTACCATCAAGGACACATTTTAGGTCTGGGTAGTCAACTAGGCCCAATATTCTCTGACATTATTCCAATACACCTATATAATATTAAGCTGTAATATGAGATAAAACAGATGTTGATATATTAAAGACATATCGATGAAACATTTATCATATGTGAATACAAAGAACATGTTATCAGTTTGACTAATTATTGTAATTCAGCTCATTCAAGCTTAACATAAAAATGAGAGTATAGATGTCAAAGTAGTGTAGAAGATGGACTAACATCAAATAACAGTCCAACTATACTCGATCCGATTTTAATAGTTCGATTGACTTACATTAAAGCTAAATCATCCAGTAACCCTGTAGACTGGCCCAAGCTAACTATGGCTACCAAGCTATCCTGTTCCCTCGATACGTGCTATGTATGACACAATCTCACCAGACAAAATGTATTAAAGAAAATGGTAAAGTAGGTATAATTACATTACTGCTATCCACCGTGTACATACGCCAGATCCACTCCATATATTGATTTTACGAGTAAGCGATTGTTCGTCGTTATACAACATAAACTGATTAGGTTTCATTACAATCACACTAACCCTACAATAATACACTGAAAAGTTATGTGGTTAGTATATTGGTGATGCATATAAGTAAAACTTGGAATAAATGCAAATCTCACCTTCCTTGACAACATGTAATCAACAGACCTGTTGAATTTGTTATTAAGGAATTCAACATGGATCAAAACGGTGCATCATTAAGTCAAGTAACCGTTGTAGTTAATCCCCTATTATATTCATGAACATTGGTATAGATCTGAAAAGTGTCAAATTCTATGACAGACCTTAATTAAAAAAAGACTTATTGTGTCATGTTTCACAATTTTTCTAAAGAGAATGCGAAAGACAGTTAATTTATCAAGCTATAATAATCCGGTCGTCATCCTGTGATCAAAACCGAAGTGATATTCATTGTAATTGGGTGATGTGCACATTGTCATATTACACATGGCCCACTATCACAAATTGTCATCGACTAAAATATCATGTCTACTATATACAGACAAAACTAATTAAACCTCGATCTACATTTTTTATCGCAAATACACTGACTACTCTCTGCATTACACAATACAAAACACAAAGCATTATCATTTAGAATGGATAATATTTATTTATCTGGAATTCACACATTACGATATTACAGTGAGATGAATTGAGTGGTGTGTGTTGTATGATGAGAGGAATGAGAGCAGTATGACACAAATGAATGTTGGAGTGATATAGATGGGCATGAATTGATGAGTGATGAACTCAATAATAGGAGGGTGCATAACTGCCTCCTTTGCCTCCGTTACCACCTTTGCCACCACCACCCTTACCACCACCTCCTTTCCCGTTACCCTTGCCATTGCCACCACCCTTACCACCACCTTTGCCGCCGCCACCACCATTGCCACCCTTGCCTCCCTTACCATGACCATTCTTCCTGCCATTCGAATCGCCATAGTAGTCATTTCCGTAGCTGTCGCCACCATACGAGTCCTCATATCCTTTGCCATAAAAGTCGGGTCCACCACCACAACCACCACCATTGCAACCACCGCCACCACCATTTCCACCACCATTACCGCCACCATAACAATCTGGACCACCACATCCACCACCATAGACATCACCATATCCACCACCACCATAGCTACCACCACCATAGCTACCTCCATAGACATCACCATAACCACCACCATATTCTCCACCGCCGCCACCACCACCATTACCTCCTCCATAGCAGTCTGATCCTCCACACCAACCTCCGTAACCTTCTCCTCCTCCTCCACCTCCACCTCCACCTCCATACCCACTATCATAATCGGATGATGGTGGGTAGGCAATTGTGTAGCCGATGGCTGCTAAGAACAACAATGTCAATGATGACTTCATATTCTTTGAGTGGTCGTGTTGATGTTTGAATCGGTGATGAGTATGATAGGAATGTGTGTGTAATTGTCATTTATATAAGATTTTTGATTATGGATTTGTAGAGTTTGTATTGTGTAAAGTGCACATTTATTCAATACAAACAGCACTTCTGCACTCTCTCAATTTATTTAGCGTACTTCTATAATCAATGTGTCGTTAACGGTTGAATATAATTAACTTTTGTTTATTTTATTTGTTTTTATTTTTTTATTTTTGGAACATTATACATTTCAAGCTGACATCATTAATTGAGTTTTTTCTGCTCACGTCTAAACCAATGTTGAAAGTTTGTATTTAGATATTCTATCATTATGCTGACTCTAAACTGGTTGTTCCTAGTTACTGTTTAATGTTTTCATAATTGAATTTCTTTAGATCCTTTACTTTTTTCAGCTTAAAATTGTAGCGAATTCAGATGTTACTATGTTATTCTTTCTTTAGTGCTTTATTTACGTTTTACTATTATAAATGGCTTTTTATTAAGCTACACACATTAATAAACATCGAATCGATTAACTCTTTGTTGATTAGATTAAAGAGAAAAAAATGGGAGGTGAAATGGAAAGGGAGGAGTCGAATGATGTAAAACAAGACCTTTTTAATTGTGATTTTAGCAGTTATTATATGCTCACCAAATCCTATATCTATCTAGTTGTAATGTTTGACCGAGCACCTACATCAAGTCATACCCAGTAAATTAAACATGATCAGTGTCAATGGTGAATGATTAAATAACTACATATTTTGACGTGGGGGGGGGGGGAGAATTATTTACAACTAAAGGCTCGTTTTTATATAAATTAAATTACTCTACTAATTATTCCCCTATAAATATATATCTTAAAATATCTTACATATCACCGCGGAGTATCCATTAGTAAGAAAAGTATTCTAGCGAATACCAGTTAACTATTACTCTGGAATAGGTCTCTAACAGCTATTGTTTCAATAATTACTGATATGAAAACACTTTTATTAGAACATGAAGTGAGATTACAATTGGAAAACGGAATTTAATGTATCTTCAAAGCTCCATGGATCCAGAATTTTGATATTTTCCTAGTTGAATTCACGTCCGTGTATGTACATATGCATTACCGGCATTAACTAATAGGATTTTGTGAATTTATTCAACTTCTTTAGAATCAAAGAATATCATATGGACCATCTTTACTTATTTGTTTTCTATTGGTTATAGGAACTAAAGACTTATTAGATATAACACAACAATGACTTCCGGAAAGTAAAGAACAGTATTCTTAGTAAAATAATATGAGTTCGTTTATTACATAGTTTTTTCTGACTTCAGTTGCGTAACAAGCTTTAAAAACTAATCAGTTTGGATATCACGAATTGGTCTGAATTAGACAACCATTAATCACCTGGAAGCACTAGAGAACTGTTTCGTCCTAGTATGGGGCTTTTCAGACTAATTCAGACTAATTCGTGATATCAACAGTGACAGTCAGCCATCTTCACAACACCCATTTATAACCAATATCAGCTGACTAGTTATTGACTCCTTTAGATAATTACTGGAGTTCTAGTATGAAGACGTGACCAGTGGAGTTCAACCGTATCGGGTGTGAGACAGTTACTCATCGATAGTAAGGATGGGATTGTGCAAATGTATCAATAATTGATTGAATTAGTAATATCAAGTGTCAGGAGTGGACTCAGTTGTCTAATGGTAAAGCGTTTGCAGACGAGCTAGAGGGTACTGGGTTGGATTTCCGATGAGGTCGTGGATGCGCACTTCCGAAAAGCCTCATACTAGGGCAAAACAGCTGTCTAGTGCTTTCACGGGATTATTGGTTGTTTAATTCAGATCAATTCATAATGTCTAAATTGTTAGTCAACTATCCCATAGCACCCAATCTTGAAACTTAGTTTATCAAATTAAGAGAAAATTGATTACAAATATAACTTCAAATGTATTTATTTCAATTTAAATTGTTTTATAAAAATATTTTTAACAAAGTTTTCTAGATTCGAATTCAAGTGACTGTTGATTGTCTTGAAGAATTTTGGGAGATCGACGTCAAGAAATTTGTCGATGATTGAACTACTGAGGATATTCTGTACTTTAATCTTCAACTTATGTGGAATGTGTTCCTTGCTGTGGATAATAACTCTTTTCCTAGGTTTTTTCAATATAGATGCAGGAGGACTACATATAGACTAGCTGACATAACTGAATACAAATTATTAAATTTCAAACTTTTCAAGATTTTTATAACATAAAATATGTTTACTGGTACAGTTTTACAACAATTAGTATGTAATGTTTTCGACTCCTGAAGTTTTCCGTAGCTTCAATTCCATAGTGTGGTCATCGATGTAAACTGCTGAAGTGCCCCTTACTAGCATGAAATAAATGTAAACATTCCCTGATTATAATTGGCACCCAACGTATATCAGTCTGTGATGAATACCTGCAATAAGTTGAAAAGCATCTTTCACAAAATTTTCATGACTTTTTGCCTTATATCAAGTTTATAATCTATGAATTTTAGTGTGAATGAATTCTAATTAAATTAAAATTGCTTGGAAACATGCTGAATATCCAAAGCCAAAGTAGTTCGTTGTATAATGATTTGATTTATAATTAAGTAGTCACAAGCAACAAGAAAAATAAAAAGAAAAGAAATTATTATTAGTTGCTTGTTTTCGTCACAGATTGGTACCGGTCGGGTGTAAGGAAGCTCTGGATAGTTATTTTGCTATGTCGTGAGACCATACAGCAGTGCACTGCACCTGACTCCCTTCCATCCAGAGAGTCGGACCCTGAGTCTTCAGGTCTTGCGTCAAACACTAAACCATCTGCACCACTGAGGTAATGTCCAGTAGTAGTATTCTCACATTGATTAATTACAATTAATTAATTATGATGGAATTGTGATCCAGTCGAAACTTGATTAGTGTCTGTTTGTTATAAGACATTATTCTAGCAGAGTTCAGTATGTCAAGAAATATATACAAGATAATGAATTAAATCAATCAAAGCACTTAAGACTTTGTAGCTTTTGCTTACGTAAACCTACACAAATTGCATAGTGAAATCCAATTTGATTATATCATTTGTTTTCATTCTAATCAGTGACAGATATGCCAACTCCTATGCGAACATCTTTAAAGTAATGAACGAATTATGTCAAAGATTAAATCCATCAGCTATGATGGCTAATAATTAACATGCAGCTGCACTAATATTTTGAAGAGCATGTTGCAATTCGGTACAACAATGTTTCTTGTTCTTCGTGAGCCGACGTTTATCATGGTGACTATACTAAACGGCAGATCATCATCTCCGTTATAGAACCGACAGAAAGTTTTATTTGTGTACCCATCATTTTGTATTGATAGCTGTGATAACGTGACTGTATTTGACAGTCTAGTGAAGTTACTATTACACTTAGAGAATAAAAAATAAATAGAAGTAATAACAAATTATGATGAAAATATATGAATGGAGGAAAGGAAAATAATCCGAATTCTCATTGATCTAGTTATACAGCGGAATATCCACAGTTTCTTTGTGAAGTATCATTCTTAATAGAGCAATACATTGAATGGTTGGAATATATACTTTCAGTGGTTCCTTGGTACCTACCTTCCTTACAAATGGTAACTAATTTATTTTCTAGCAGTGTTTGTATTTTGAATAGATGCATACATCTATTAAAGGTCCTATATAATCAGAATATATTTGAATCTTCCCGTTAACTTATCATGGACTAAAGTTGATCAGTCTCTGTTGCCATATGTGTATTCAGAGCAGATTGCCTCGATATAACTATAGTTTACAAGTATTATTTCAGTTGGATTGTAACTAAAAAGTGGAATCCGGGAAGATCCAAATGCATTCTAATTATACATACGTGCCAGTTGCACAAATGTGGCTGTCCGGGCTCAGTAGCCTAGTGGTGAAGGCAGTGGCGTTTGACACGAAGCGAACTTAGTTTAAGTCCCAGCGTGAGGATCAACACTGGGATGCAGGAGCACGCAGCTGACGAATCCCGAATAGGTCGAGACGCATCATCTCGATTCCACTTGTCAGCCACAATCAAACTCAAATAAAGGTCCTTAGCTAACATTAGTTAAGTAACAGTTCATTGTGAATTACAGCAAAGTATATCAAGTGGCATTCTCCAGTAATAACTATCTCTATCATTTTCGGTGGTTTTGTCATAGGCAGATTCTTGCAGAGAAATGTTCTATTTAGAAATTCATTCAACAATTTAGAGAACATGAATGATTGAGTTCTCTACAACAAAGATGAAGCTAAAACATAGTTTTTTGATTATTTAATTATCCGAAAATGGCTAGGATTTGTCAAATTTCTTTCAAACCAAGGACTGGTCTAATTTAATGCATACACCAAAATGAAGGAGTGACTTATGTGCAACTGTGAACCGTTACACCTATTTTAAAAATGCGCCCTAGACCTAGTGTGTTGGTATTTGAAGAAATTTCCTCCTGATGATGATTTTTTTCGAATGTTAAGCCAGCAGCATACTCGTCAGTCTATCAAAGAATAAATACACAAACCAATAGTTTATTTAATAATACATTGTAGCTGTGAGACATATACTGGGAATATTGAGAACATCTCAATGTCGACAGTATATGGTTACTTATGTGTGTGAAATAGTGTTTGTGTGTGGTAGAACCATAGAGTTTACGATGTTGATGTTAACCAGGAATGGTGTATCAGTGAATGATGTAATAAGTTTGTATCAATAGATTTAGTTAGACCATGCGTTAGATAATTTCTTCACATGACGAGCTCTTGTATTGAGAACAATAGTAAATTTGGAAAATACTAACAGCAACTATGACGAGACATTACATCATTTCAGGAAGTGGGCAATATCAGTCATCCTAATCAACGCCTATAAAATAATCACTTTTAGAGCCTCCAGTATATTTTTGCTTTAGTGCTACTTTATAACTCTCAATTTAACTCACTTTTTCTGAACTGTATTCTCTGTATTTAGTTAATCTTTACTACTAATATTACTACTTTGACTTCTTTGCCTTATATCATTTTTAGTTTTCTTTGTAAGAAGGCAAAGAGAGCAGAGACGTTTCATTTTATTTAGTTCCTCATCATTTAATACCATTAGATTGGCACATCTGTACAACACCCAACATATAGTAATGAAACAAATAAGGATAGACTGCCAAGATCCACAACCTTAATGCTTATGTTTCAGTTTAACTGCTCATGTAGAGTCAGCTATATTCACAGTACAATGACTCAAATTCATAATCGTATTTTGAAAAACATAATCCTTCTTGATTTGAACGATATGAAGCTACATCCTTGCACGTTTAGTCGACGCAAGGCATTGATTTGACATTATTTCAACATTTAGAGCGATATATCGAAGTAATTTTTATTGCTGAACTATCGAACCGATTTCAGGTGTTGCATTCTACTCTTAATCTCTCTGCAGTCTAATTTACCGCTACCAATTATTCCTGATGTTCGACATATGCTTTCAAGCTTATTCTTAGTTCTTCCTTTCGTAGGTCATAAAATTGGGCAACTAACTGACTTATAAGTGGAGGTTTACACTTTTCATAACAATACTTCGTAATCTATTCATGTAATTAAACTAATTCACTTATCACCAATCGATTGGTGTTTATATCATATTCATATGTGAAACTATGTGAATTAGTGTTATGTTGAAGAGCTAAATGAAAAAAAATTCTTTGCTTAATTTGTGTTCCTAATGATTTCTTGGGAATATTTAATGAATTAAGACTATATTGAGATGTTTTATGGAGACTGGTTTATTTTTTAGTTGAATTCATCGCAAATTGATGTTGGCAGGGTATCATTGAAAACCACAGAGAACTGGGCAGCTGTTCTGCCCAAGTATGGGACTTCTCAGCTGTGCGCATCCCAGATTCCGTCCCAGCGGAATCAAGCTGACTAATATCTAACCGTCTGCACCACTGGATTAGCATCCAGTGGTAGAATTTCCAATTTCATCAATTTGTGATATGTAGAACAACGATCATTCATTATCGTTATTGATAACTGTCTCACTGCCGACAAATTCGAACTCTAACACTCATTATTTTTCACCAAAGCCTCAGAAACACCCTGAAGTCAGTCACTAGTGAGCTGTTTATTGTAATTTAATTGAAATGGTTTTTGGAGATTGCTTTAATTTTTAGTTAAATTCGACAGGTAATTTATCACAAATTGATGGATGTGGAGGAACTCTACTATTGGATGCCTATGAAGTAGTGCAGAGGGTTAGGTGTTCACCAACCTGAAGTCGCTGGTGCGCAATCTAGAGTGTGCACTACTGAAGAGTCTTATACTAGAATTAGGACTAGTTGGTTAGTTGACATCTTGTCACATTTATGATTAAACCTCTACTAATGCTATTTTATTAATATATCTACTCCTATTCCTCCACATTCTTTTCCTCCTACATCTCCTCCTCATCTTTCTATTACTACTACTACTACTACTACTACTACTACTACTACTACTACTACTACTACTACTACTACTACTACTACTACTACTACTACTACTACTACTACTACTACTACTACTACTACTACTACTACTACTACTACTACTACTACTACTACTACTACTACTACTACTACTACTGCTACCACTACTACCACTACTACTACTACTACTACTACTAGTACTTTTTATTTATCTTTCCGCACTGACGTTAAGTGACAACTCATAATAATGCCTATATATGACATGACTAAATATCTATACATAATTTACATTAAGAACTATCTAGAGAATAATATTTTTTTTGTTAAACTTATAGTTTACTTGATTATTGAGTTTTACACGTAGAAGAATAGAACATTTATTGTACTGTTCAAAAACAGTATGTTAAGCGACATAAGAAAGAATAATAATGAACTTGCTACTCAAAGTGCATATTATCAGTAGACACTGAAAAAAATTAGGGAGAAATCATTGAAATAATAATTTAACTGTTTGACAAGGCATATTTACTAGTAAATTTACTCTCATGACGCGTACATCATAGATGCTTATGATCCCCCCGGACTATATGCAGATAGTAAGCACTTGTAGACATGAAGTATAGTGCAATTATTACACTCATTCATACATATACGAAGTCATAGTAACAATATACAAATATTTAGGAAATGTTCACCTTAACAACATTATTATTGTCAAATATCTGTCTCAGGTTAATAATTGATTCTCGATTTTAATAATTTTAAGGGACTTTCGATTGTGATTCTTTTAAAGGATAATTTCGTTAGGGATCAATATCAACTATGAGACTATTGGAAGCATTGAACAAATGATCAGTCCAATTTTAAGACCATTAAACTGTGTACATTCATGCAAACTCATAAGATCGAACCCAGAAACATTAAGTTTTGTTATGAATATACTACATTTATACAAGTGAGCTGAAATTCATTTTTAAACAGCAGTCAATTTATGATAAAAGCTTTATGTAAATTAAATTATTCTTCAAGAACTTCGATCGGACTCATGAACTGTTATCATATCATTTGTCATTCAGGAACTATGGTTATTTAATCATGCATCTGTACCTCCACCCCTTCACCATTCCCTAATCGTTGCTGTTTCTGTTTGTATAAGTGTTATTTTTCCTGTTGGTATAATGTGTGATCAGGTTTGGCGTATATGTAAAGGAATGTTTGAAACACAATACGATTCTGTCTGGTTGATTTATCAATCTTGTGTTCTGTTATTTACAGCTTGGGACTAAGTAGGCATTGAGCAGACGTGAAGTGACCAGCTAGAAACTCGCATTGGGGCTTGCTACTGTGATATTGTGCGCACAAAGACTCATCAACCACTTGGTCAGACTCATCAATCATATCAGCCCTTTCTAATAGCGTTACACATTGATGATATTAAGGGAAGCATTTTATCTCTCTCTTGTCATATATACGGGAGAATACCTCCATATATGTGGTCGGTTGGAGCCTTTATTCAAGTTCCAAATATTGTCAACCTTATCTTGTATGTGGATATGCTGTATAGTCCATTCTGCTTACTCAGAGTAGTTTCTTAATATTGTATCACCAGGAACAAAAAGCGCATGACTGTCTGGCAGAAAGGCATTACACTACAACACGAAATTCTGGCACCTTAGTACTGTGAACTTTAATATCATTGGCCTTGTTTTAATTAATAACTTTATATAGTGAGAATCCCTTATCAATGACTCTATCAAAATCCTTGTATGTAAATAAACTTATATCATCCTGATCATGCCTGTAAACTGGTATGCTCTCATGTACAAGAAGCTACTTATAATAAATCGATTATTATTATTATTATTATTATTATTATTATTATTATTATTATTACATTTAATGATTAATTCAAAGTTTTTAAATTCATTATTTAAATCTGAAACGATAAAACAAAATGTTCAATGTTAAATTAGAATGAACATTGATAAGATTTTTTTTACTAATGCTGATATCACTGAATTAGATCTGAATCAGACAGCCACTGATCACCTGAAAGCACCTGGACAGCTGTCTCGTCCTAGTATGGGACTCCTCAGCAGTGCACGTCCACGACCCTGTTGGGGATCGAACCCAGGACCCTCTGGCTCCGCGACGAGCGCTTTACCATTGGACCACTGAGCAGGCTCCTAAAGGTTGATATTTCTAATTCAGTCAATTCGTGTTACGTTTCATCGACATTAACAAATTAACTATCTCCACAACAACCCCCCGTAATTTTTTTATTAATCAAATTAAATAGTTAACTTATTTTCAAAGTAGAATGAACTCACTTAAATAGTGAATTGAACTAGAAACTTCACAATTGTTTCTAACGTTTCTATGCACTGAAAAGTACAATGAATGCAAATGATACACAAACAGAAGAACAAAATAAAGTTACTTTGTATTAAAGATTCAAGAAATAATCAAATTGACAATGATACATTGATTATGTTTGTTAATATGACAAGTTTTTTTATTTATCATAGAGACAAACAAAAAATTGAATAAAACGTTGTCATGATAAACTGATAACATACTGATGGAATAACTAAGAAGTTCACTATTGATTGAAGTAGACATTGATGATGTTGTCTAAAATGACTCAGTGCAAACTTCTTCAGTTAAACTGATTAGAGAAGAAAATTCAACAACTTCAATAGAGTCAATCAGTATTCAACACTTGATGGATAAACACAATGGTAATAATGAACTAATTGTGTCTTGTGAGATTGCGAAATTCACCTCATGTATACTGAATACATTAAATGACTCTATTTCACTACTCCACACTTAAAAAATAATTCCTTTTTAGAACACATTATTCTTCAATGTTGAAGTGTTAACGAGATCATTGGTTCGTTAGGTGGATAAAACTTAATGAATTGTACTTGATACCCTCGATACAGTAGTCTTATGGGAGCTACTTTATTCTATGGCTGGTGATCGTCATTGCATACTATGGAAAACCAGGTAGCAATCAACTTCGTGTTATCATTCGACTACTCAGTTATACAGTTAATACGTGATTATAGGTTCATGCTACTGATCTGCTACTCCTAAAAATCAGAACCATTCCAAAATGTATTAATTCAAATGTGAAAATAAACATGAACACTCACTTTATCTGTGTCAGCTGCATGATGTTTACAAAGATTCTTTATGAATGTATTTTTGTATTTTCCATTTTGGTCAAGTGACAACCAATAATTCATATGCTCCTTGAGGACTAGAAGGATAGATACGAACATACAACAATAAAGAGTGTTTCTCACAAACTACTTTCATACGATTCATTTAAAAAAGTGATTCTAATCACGAACTGTTGTCAACAACTCGAGGACTGCATAGAACAAAAATGTCTTAAACGATAATAATGGTAAGTGATTGAGGTGGACATTAACCTTCTCAACATATTGATCAATCACTTGGGAAGAGAGGATAGAAATTCCTTTACTTTCGAATTTCACTTATACGGCAACGTGGTCATAATAACCTTAATTAGCAATCACTCCTGCTGTTTGATCGACCAACATAGATTCAACTATACTGCACCTTATGGCTAATCAGATTCCAGGTAGCGATTTCGTAGTAATGACGAATATTCGGAGCCGGAATGTTTGTTATATACTGCCATGTGGTCAATCATAATGGTGATGTAATATTTCACACCTACTAAACATTGTTAATCGGGTTATTAAAAACTGCCACTTTATGATACTATTAAAGATATCTGATGATGGCTAGAGAATGAAGAGATGAAGTGATTTGTGTCGGTTAAACTCATTTTTTTGACCTTGCTAAGTTGAAACTGTTACTACGGAAGATCATGATTCAAGTGATTCAGTGGATTATTAGAGCATCACTTACTACTACTATAATCCTAACAGACCTAACTCTTGATTCGACACTACAGTAGTAATAACATCACAGAAGATATGTAGGGTTTATTTGAAGTATCTTAGAGACTACTGAAGTATATGAAACTCATACACAATGATGAAAGGAAAAAAATATAATAGTAGAATGGATATGTAGCATTCCCCTTAATTCATCTTGTAGAATAGAGTACTCACTGAGGATACTCTCAGTTTGTTCTTAATATAATGACTCCGACTCTCATAGTATGGTTTAACTAATTTACACTTAATGATAAACATCTGAAATTTTCGTTTACTAAAGTCAATTCGTTAAGTATCTACATAATTAGGAAATGTGGTACTTACATGATGTAAATTCAAAATTCGATACCATTGAATGATTTTTGTGACACAATCCTAGTTTCTATTTAAGAAAGGCAAAATATAAGTTCATTAGAATCATCCTAATTGATAAAATTTTTTAGTTTTACATACTTTGAAACACTTAGTCGTTTGTAATTAATGCAGAGTATGCAAAATGTGCCCTCGACAATTCCAGCTACCACACGACGATTAAAACAAAGAAATCAAGTTAACAATGTGAATACTAGAATGCAATTCAGAAAGAAGAAATGGAAAGTACATGGATTGCTTTTAGATTTAAAAGAAGATAAAGGATAAATGCACCTTCGCTACCGTGATAGATTATGAGCATTATCACTTTATATCAACAACCACTGGTCCCAAATATCAAGTGAAACCAAATCGTATAGTCTGTATCTTTCAAAATATCTCAGATCAACAGTTTTAATGAAATGATGTCATGTGTGAGTGTCACTGCAACTAGTTTTCATAAATTTTATTCATATTACAGGTAACCATGCATGTCGGGGAAGGTGGTGTGTAGATATATATAGTATGTGTCCAAGCCATGGTCATGGTCTAATCAACTGATTTGTCATATTCGGCTACTGAACTCTACCTTACCTAAGTATTGTTAACATCATCGTTCGACGATACGCGAGTGATACATCGTAATCACCTACTTTTAAAACCTAGGGCATACACTTGCCGAAATCTGTCCCGTAAAAAATAAGCTCATAAGTGAATAATTATCCGTTGGCTTATAAACCAGTTTTTCTTAGTTTTGGCATATTTTAAGTGGAAGCACAAGATTTTCAGACTTTTCAGCAAATAAAATAATGAAAATTTATGACATTCACTCACACTGAATAAATGCTTTATACTTCCATAGGTACTTGAACTACAGAATTCGAGAACATCAATGTATGTAATTTTATTCATGTCTGAATATCTATCTGACCACTGAGGTATGCACTTGGTAGAAAGCACAAAGCTAACCGTTATATTGTATGCTAGTTAACTTGATTGATCCTTAAGCGTCGACCGATATCATATTTGTTTGAATTTTATGCATGAAATTGCATTCTGGGAAGTATAGTCTAAGTGATTAAACATTGCAGTGTATTTTAATATTAAATAGTAGCAGCAAAAAATCGAAAGAAACCTAGGCTATGCCTGTGATTACTATTTATTGACACTTGTCAGAAAGGCAAATCTGTATAACTGATGAAACCGATTGTCTACTGAGCCTCTGTAAAATAATTAAAAGTCTCATTTCTACCTGAAGTAAGTTCTTAAGGTGTTATCCAAAAAGTGATAACGAAGGTTTAACAATTAGGTCATCTAACTGATTAAACGTAACACAATTAAAAGCATTTATCAGTTTAATGTAGTCCCTCACCGTAGTATCCATTTCATAACACGTATATGATCATAACCACTTAATATTGTATTAATCATTTAATACTATTTGTAAGTTGTACACTAATACAACTCATTTGAATCGTAGCAAATTGTAGTCATGATTCATCCTTAAATCAAATTTGGATGTAGAGAATCATAATTTGATAGAAGTGGAGATTCAGCTATTGGATGCCGACAAAGTGGTGCTGAAGAATTCGTATTCGCCATTCTGAAACCTCTGGGGTGCATACTACTGAGGAGTTCTACACTCGGATTAAACAGCTTTCTAATGCTCCTTGGTTTTTAATGGTACCCTGACAAAATCAATCTGTGACGTATTCAATCAAATAATTTAGGAAGTTATTATATTTTAACAGTCAGTATGTACTACACTCCATAAATTCTAATTCATAATAAACATTCATACAAATAAACAAATATCGGTTATCATGGCAATTAGTTCGTGACAAATACGATCGTACAGATTTTGATGATGAAATCGGATTAAATCATAATCAACACAACTTATTGTTCCAATGAACAAACTTGATAAAGTCACTTTTGAAAGAAATTTAAGTCAATTAAATGAATTCCATGAAACAGAAGCTGATTTCCCAATGCAAATAAATGAAATTGTAACAAGTTTAAAGTGTATTAACAAAATAAGTAAACTGTTGTAAACTGCATTTAACAATACTGAAATAGAAATCCTTCAGATGTGATACAGTTCACATCTATTAGGATGAATTTGTATATTCTCATTGATTTGTTATAGACTGAATCTGGTTAGTCACTGTTGCTATATGTGCATCCTGAGCGGATTGCCTCGATATAGCGATTATTCACAAGTATCATTTAATTTAGATTGTGACTGGCAAGTGGAATCCAGGACGCGCATTTCGTGAACATCAACATTGGGATGCAGGTTCATTCAGCCAACGAATCCCTAATAGGACGGAACGCGCATCCTGGATTCCACTTGCCAGTCACAATCCAAATTAAAAGTTCACATCTATGTTACGAACCTAAATAAATTTAACCTTAACGCTTAAACCTAAACAAATCATAAACTAACGCTTGGGAGTTGCCGAACATATACTTTAACCTAACTGCACAATTGTTTTAAGATTAATATTACTCATTGAACAGGTTAAGTATGACAACTGTAGAATAATAAGCTCGGTGTTGTTTGTAGGTATTTGATCCATAACCGAAGTAAGCAATCTTTAGACTAGAAGTGAACAGTCTACAAGGTAGAAAAGTGAACAAAACAACCATTACCAAAAGCCTAATAAGATTACCTAGAATCACTCAACTGCTATATCTAAATTAGCGACTAAATGAGTTGTGTAAGTCGTACATACCATTAATTTGAACATCATCTATCCTCGCCTTAATTATGCACAGTAATCATGGGACTAATGACTCGCCTATAATTGATTATTTCTTTAACTTTCATTTATGGCAACCATTATTACTGTTAGTAGGATGAATTTGTATATTCTCATTGATTTGTTATAGACTGAAGCTGGTCAGTCGCTGTTGCTATATGTGCATCCTGAGTTCGAATCCCACTGTGAAGATCAACATTGGGATGCAGGTACATCCAGCCGACGAATCCCAAATAGAACGAAACGCACGTCCTGGATTCCACTTGCCAGTCACAATCCAAATTGAACATTATTACTGTTGTTTATTTCAAGACAAGTAACAAATAAAATGAAATCATGTAGATTACACATGAAATCTTATTCACCTAAATGCACAATTGAAGCATTATAGTGAAAAGTATAAGTAAATGAATGATAAACAAGTACTTTGAACTGATAGTTATAGATTACTTACAGAACAGTCATGTGATACATTCATATGTTTAGCCCAAGTTTTAATTTCCCTTGGTAATTCATGTGTAACATTTAGACACTAATAAAACAAAACAGAAAATATATCAAACAATTTGATATGAATAAAAATGAATAAAGAAAGATTCATACACAAAATCTTCAACCTAATGATTCTACAAACGATTCATGATGTAACTAAGATACTTTTAGTAATTTAGAATAGGCTGGTATCTTCCCATTGATTTGTAATGGACTGAAACTGGTCGAATCCCAGTGGGAACATTAACATTGGAATGCAGGTACATCCAGCCGAAGAGTCCCAAATAGGACGAAACGCGCATCCTGGATTCCACTTGCCAGTCACAATCCAACTTAAATAAGATACTTTTAGGTTTTGTTCAAATTACATATCAAACAATACATTCTGTATGTACCGAAATAAGTTATCAAAGAATTAGTGAGTTTTGGAGAAAGGTCACAAGACTATAAAATCAGGAGAGTGTAGACAGATTACATTCTGATTAAGGAATATACCGTAAATGAGGAACAATATTATGAAGTGGTTTACTGTGAATAAGTAGAATGATTATTTGATTTACGCATCAATCTATTCGATTTTGACAGTAGAGCTTTCTACATACTCATTAAAACTTTCTTTGTATATAACTCTTTTATGGAGCAAATGCGTTGTTTGCTAGATAGAGCGAGCAGTTGCATTAAGAACAACTCAGTTTATCTGTTCACCATGGGTAGATTACCCGGTTGTTAATTTAAGTCATAGGCTTTAGTTTAGTTAGACAGTAACACATACTGATTGAATAAATGAAGACCTTGGTATGATTTACGAGTGCCAACGTATGCAATTCAACACCCTTTTAACAAGTTAGTGACTATCCTAACTTTGTGGATAACACACACATATCGAAATCAATAAGGACTTAATTTTAATCTTTATGTGAACATCAATATTAGGATGAATGTGCTTTCAAATGATGAGCCCCGAATAGAACAAATTGCTTGTCATGCATTCAATTGTTAGCTTCTAACAAACCCTACTAAACTATTTACTTCACTGCTAATAAAAAACAATCACTGCTGACGTGTTGATGTTAGGATATCTAATGAAATCATCGTATCATTAGTAGTTAAGTAGTATGATCAAGTATAAATAGACATTCTTGAAGACGCCGTGAAACCAGTGGGAAAAATATACAGTGCACTATTTAAGAAATAATTTCTTATTCGACATTTAAATACAATTATTTTTAAGTTTAAGTACCCTTCTTTATCTGAATCAATGATGATGAACCTGTTATTACAAATTCTATTGTTTCAAGTGCTTGATAGCAGTCTGTTGGGAATTCTCTTTTATCCATGTTTTGTATAGATTGTAACACATCGTAAAACTGGACTTACAAACTTAAGAAAACTGATACTCTCTGGAGGATCCATTAATATAGATTAGCATTCTGAAGTGATACCAATATGCTATTCAGGAAATGACTGAACTCCTACAGATGGTTCTGATACACCAAGAAATATAAGTTCAATCCAGATTGAATTTATGACATGATAGTAGTGTCGACCAGAAGGAAAGTTAAGTCGACAGCTTCCCTCTAGCCATCACCAACAGACTAACATCAAAACATAGTGCGGATCAAGTCACTCAAATTAGCGATTATACTGTAACTTGACTCATTGAAAGTGATCAACACCGAGGTCACTACTCAATGGGTCAGTTCTTTCATACTATTCAATATTACCAAGCCAAAAAAAACTCAAGAGATTTCTGTAATAAGAAAACTTGACTGAAATCTACAAATTCCTAAGTACGTTACTCTGTAATTTATCACTCTGAACTATGAAACCTTGGATCTATTAAGTCAGTTTTAACTCACAAAAAGTAACTCATTTCTTTTTTATCTATTTATTTATACTACTAATCATTAAGCAGTAATTGGATGTTGTGAAGATTGTTGAATTGACGTAAAAATATCAACCGTTGAAAGTAGACTCAGTTATCTATTAGTTACGAGTTCATAACGAAACCTGGAGGTATTGGGTTTGATTCCTTGGTGTGTTAGTAAATGCTAACTGCTGAAAAATCCCGTAATCGAACGGAAATGTTGTTTAGTGCTAATTCTTGGTTTTCAGTGATTATTAAACTCAGACCGATTCGGAATATAAAATACGAGGTAGAAGGTTTCACTGTATAAGATTTGCTTGTATCTATCATGTTGATATTAACTATTTTGTTTTATTTGATTCATACCTAGCGTTTAATTTATTTCATTATCATAATAGTTACAATAGTTAATTTGGAACTGAAATCTTGTGAATTCTTAGTTCCTTTGATTTCTCTTTCTCTAAACTAACTATTTTTATGAACGTTCCTGTAGATCGCCTCGAATTCCAGACAACATTTTGGCTATAACTTAGTGTTTGGTTGAAGAAAGTTTTGCTTTCATTAAGACTTGGACACTTTAGAAACACCTAGATACGGTCTGTATTCATAAGCATACAGTAATTCTTTGGTTTTGATATCAGACTTGGGTTTATCTTGATAGTGCAGCTTATATCTATGTAACACATTAAACAATATCAATAGAGGGATTTACTTTTAACCGAACTATTTACTTAAATGATGTTTTAGTTAGTAATATTTTACTTACATTATGCTTGCATTCTTCATTAGGGATTAAATGACAGAGAGGTGAGATTATTCTCGCCATAATCGGGATGAATGGTTCACTTTCTAAAAATACTTTTGTCATCCTTCCCATAAACAAACAGGTTCCACATACTGAAAAAGAAAATACTGGACATGATTATTATTTTACTAAGTAAAAGAATATTTGTGATACAAAGATATTTTGTGAGAGAGATTCATCAAGTGCATGTTTGAAATCTTGGACGTATGTTTGACAACCGTCTTGCTCAATAGAGATACTCATCAGCAATCAGTCCATACAAACACGATGAGATTCGACTACACAAACTATAATTCTCATCAGTAATTTGACATTCGAAGAACAGTATTTTTCAAAATCAATCAAAATTAATCTTACCATGATTACCATTCAATCTCAACTGTCAGTAGCTTTTCATCAAGTCTTCAAATGAATCCTAAGCTAGTAGACTATATTTCGAATTTTAGCAACCTCATCAATATATCGGCGATCGTTATTAACTTGATGAATTTGTCTTAAATTCAACCCGCTACAACATTCAACATTTATTCTAACTGACTACTTAGAGTGCTATAGTTGTAAACAAAGATTATTTAAATACTAAAGAAGCATTTTGGATCTCACTTGAATGTTTTCAATCACTAACTCATTCCTATAGACTGAATCAGTTAAGAGTATTATTGTTTTGTTAATGACTAGTCATAGTTTGGAGCCACTTTTCTTCAGTTATTCACAATCAAATATTCACTTCATTGTTATGAAAAGGAGAATTACGTTATCAGCACATTTAAACTGCTGATCAACTATTCGGTGACACCAATAACTAAACACATCCAAGCCGACTCTCATTCCATAAATATGATCCTATTGGAGATGTTTGTAGTCATATATTCAATAAAGAAGTATCATGAAAACATTTCAGTAGTATAATTTGAACATTTAAATACATGAATTAAAATTAATAAGATAACGAAGTTAAGTCTTACGTAAACGACAGTTTGGTTGTTTCAATGGTGACACCTAAAAACGGTATAAACAGTGAAATAATTGATAGTAAAACAGATAGACCGAGTTCACTATAGCGTACACCTAACAACCTGAATATTTTTGTGGACATTTTAGTCGTCATCATATATTTCATGAAGACAATTGATTCCTTGACAGAGTAACACAAAGAGAACTGAGTTGTTGTGACAAATATATGGTGTATCCTATGTATGAAAGAACTGAAAATCAAACTAAAATGCAGAATGATAATCGATAGGAATGGGGATTATTCCTGTAACAGATTCAAGGTAAGGACAAATTATTTATCTACTCCCAAACAACACGAGTTTTGTCGATGAGTCAACGTTTTCATAAACTTAACAATTCACTCTTGTCGGCTGCTTTCAAGAACTTTGATGGTAGTTACAAGATTATTCCAATGGTTTATTTCACTGTGAGTGAGAATGATTTCCTTCTCCTTTAATTTGTCGGAGCATTTGATAAATTCGTTGAATGTATACATAATTAGAAGCTGTCTGTATAGTCTTCGAATCAATTAAATGTCATTAAAATGTATAAATAGTGTTGAAGTATACTCGTATTCCACATGACAACTCTTTCATGTCATCTAAGTGTTATACAACTGTAAGAAGGATATTTGCCTGTCACATATAAAAATGAATGTAATGACTACATCTCACTGAAATATCATTTCACATACAACATCATGAAATGTTCGTGATCTAATTCAGGAATCAACTGAAGTTACGAAATGTTCACTAAAATCGATTCTTCCTTCAGCGCTGTTTCACAAGTGCATGAAGATAAACATGCATACAAATATGTTTATCCTTAAAAATTTTAATGACAGACTGATGCCATCTGATTAGTTATTGAGAACTAGGCGATCACTCATATTCTCACATCAACTTCAAATTGTAGAAACTAAAATCTTCTGCTGAATATGATCAACACTGACTAGGAAACTAATAGCGAATGGTTATTTCTTACTTCTAAGTTATTGTAAATGTTAGTTCTAGTAAGAAGTGATATCAGCCAGTTTAGTTATCACAATATAAAACCATAAAATACAACAACATGATGACTGACAAATACAGTTCATCAACTTATCTGTATCATGGTGTTATTTGAAATGTAGACTTCAAACATCACGAACACATTAAGATTGACACTATGAAACTGTTTCATTAAGTTAAAGTAAACATTTTCTTCTATATTCACAACCGTTTACAGTCAACTTCTACATAATAAACAATCCATGAAGCATATAACGTACAATATTCTACTGTTTGTATACAAGTGTATCTGTATAACTATGATCACAGAAAACGTGTACACTTCCATTCCCTTATTTTTCACGTAGTTCAGGCATATCAACCACTTCGTGAGCAACTCATAGTAAACAATAAACATGATCTTTTAGTGTATTCTAATATTCCATCATTTGTTTACCTGACTACCACCACCAGCAATAATCTCAAACATCACATCATCATTCACTTACTCCATAAACCTTCCATTTAAATCATAGTTAAACAATTCACATTTTAATCAAGTATCATTCAATTAATCAAACTTACAGAATTTTCAAGCCCTAAAGTCACTTCATTTACACCTACATGAATATAATCATTAATACATTTCAACTTGTTACATTATTCTTACCTAATATAACAATCAATATGAATAATCGTTTCAACATGGTTTCTTTATTTACTTATTACTTTATTAGATTTCAGTAGTATTTATATATTTTCAATTAAATGATTCATTGATAATTCATTGTTCAAAGTACAATCAACTTTGATAAACATTGAATAGATTCAATTAAATTTGATGATAATAGAACAAAGTTTTAATTAAGAATCTACATGATATTCATTCATTAGGTGATTATTTCATAACTTTATATTTCAATGTTAAATTCTTTCAAGTTATTGTTTATTCTTTTCATCATTATCATGACATCATGTTGTTACCATCATAGATTCAATGGAATGAATATACAACGATAGTTAAGATCAGTTGTACAAAGTTCAATTTTCTTTTGTCTGTATATTGTTTTTTTGTGAGTAGAATGAATTATTCAATTGAATAGTAAATAACATTTGTCTATTCACAGTTTATTTTAAACAAACATTTATTTTGTGAAATACAAAGTTCTATTTTACAAAATGTAAATAAGAAAAGATACTATGAACTCATTGAAATTAAAGGTAAAGTAAAACAGTCACTAATTTAAACAATCGGTATTAGTTGAAACACTGATTCATTATCTATACTAAGATGATTCTTAGCTAGAAGTTAGCTAATAATCACCATGTCAATTAATGAGTGTTTAAATCACTAGGCATTAACAAAATATTCTATTCACTTCATGTGCTAAATTCATTAGTAGTTCTCTATATAGTTTCTAAGGTAACATGTAATTCGTACTAAGTGAATTTATTGGAGTGAGATATTTATTCTGCTTACAAGTAATCATAGTAAACAAGTTGCTTGGATAGATGATCACACTTGACATTGTAAAGTTGCAAATGAATGACTGAATCCTGATGATGTCAGTTTATCATACTAAACAGTATCATTAGTATTGAATTAGTTACCGTCCATAATTGTACTGTTCTTGTCGAAATTACTTAGCTTTTATTGTCTACCCGTCCTGTTGACTCAATTTCTAACTTAGTAGTTATTTATTATTAGATTGAACTTATTTCAATGATTTAAGTTGGATTGTGACTGGCAAGTGAAATCCAGGACGCGCGTTTCGTCCTATTTGGGACTCGTCGGCTGGATGTTCTGAATTATTACAATGATGTTTTGCAATTACTGACCTGAGTGACAAGCATCTATATGACCTCTTACATTTTTAGTATTCATTGTATGTAATTTACGAAGCTTTTTTTTTCAATTGAATGTATATCCACGACATTCTTCATAGATTGATATAACCGGAATGTTATGTAACATTTAATGGTTAATTGATATCTATGAAAACGATGGTATAAGAAAGTGGCCTATTTCATCTTTACTTCACTTTAAAATTTATATTATTGTTGTTGTTGTTGTTACTACACAGAAAACTTATTGTTTAGATATTTGATTAACTGAACTAATTATCTCAGAGATATCAATCTCGGTCTTCATTTACGGCTTCTATAAGAATCAATTATATATTAACTGAATTTCAAGTTAAATAATTCAACTAGTATTCTTATTACCACACTGACGTACAACATTGTTTATACACTAACTTAAAATAAAGAATAAGTGAAAAATATATTTCCAGAGGTTTTTCAAAGTCAGCCAAACCAGGGATTACACATTTACTCACTGATTACATTTTATAATGATTGTCTGGTTACATCACGTATAGACTATAATTTGTTTACTATGACATAAAAAGATTAATTTCGATTACAGATGTACTAGTGAGTATGTATAAGCCATGGTTACCGCTGAAGATAGCAGTTTCTGCATTGTATATTTTGTTGTTGGTATATGAACACATTGTTGAACTGAATTTTATTACTGAACTTCTCATGTGTTGAGTGATTGAGTATTGTTAGATTCATTTGGTTGAATTATATGTATCTGTTGCATTAACATTAGTGACTTTATGATCATATACGTATCCTTTTGTTAACATGTGTACATAAGTCGCTGTGGCTGACAAGGATCAATCTCTTGATTGTATACATTGTTGATAGAACCTAGCTAAGTCATTAATCCAACGCCATCGGATCAACATAAAGTGTGAACTTCTAAATTCGAAACAATACTAAAGTACCCTCACATTTTACAAATATTACAATCATTATTAAATTCCTTTTTCATGAACACATCTAAGTTGTACTTTCACAAACGAAATATGATTTTACTTATACATTGCGAGGTAGAATCACGAACAATGAGAGACTTCCTCTGACTCAGCAGCAAAAATGATTATAATTATACCTTCAACAAAAATACTTCTCAGGATTTCATTTTCAGCTCCATTCAGTTGTAATTTTAACATGAAATGTGCATATTTAAAATAATATACGGTTTACCACCAGTCAAGGTGGTGACAAGCAATCTATACCAAATACTTCGTAGGAATCTTTCGAGTTCCCGCATGCGCCGATAAAGGGTGTGAATTTAATTGTAATTGTTATACTACTCATAAGTAGTTGAGTTTTTATTGTGTAATTTGCTGTTCTCGTTTAATTGGTTATTTTTGACGAAACTTTCTAGACTTTGTTTTCTATTGTTTATCTGGCCATCCATTTTATTTTAGCACTTTTACGTTTGTGTGCACATGGTGCAGATTACTGTAACTGTTTTGCTGTTGCTGATGCTTCACAATTACCTTGAATAACTGTTGGATTCACTTGACATCACGTTTGATTCACCAGAATAACTCACCCGTTGGCGATAAAGTTTAAAACTTGTTCCAATATATAAATATTCCGAAAACTCAAGACAATTTTTCAACTTTATCGTCTTTGGGTGAGTTATTGCGGTGAATCTAACGCAATATCAAGTGAATCCAACAAAGTATATATTGTCTGAAATTAATTCTACGTTTAGTAGAATCTATAAACATGATAATGTAGGCAAAAAATACTTGGTTTTGTAAGAGAGTTAACTTGTTCAGGGAAAGAATAATCAAAAGTAAGATTATCAAAGATGAATATATAATGTCAAACATTCAAGTGTTTGTTCAATCATGTTCCAAAGAAAAGCTTTCAGATGGTAAAAGGTGGTGTAATGGTCATATAAGATGTTTGTATGTTTTTGCTATTTGCGATGATAACATTAGCCTGCGGCCCATAAATTTTACACCACAGTATTCATAAGTATATTCCAGGTTATGTATAAAGAGAATTGAAACAGTTTGACGTGTAATTAAAGCATCTATAAAAGTATACTGACAATTACGATTATCATTCATGAATTTGAGTGTAACAATGTTAAGTGACAACTGTCTCACTCCCGACAAGTCTGAACTCTACCAGTCATGTCATCTTACTAAAGCTTCAGGAATATCCTGAAGTTAGTCATTAGTTAGTTGATTATTGAGATAGTTTATGGAGATTAGTATTAAGTTTAGTTGGTTGATTAAGTCACAGATTGATGTTGGTAAGATGCAATTAAAAACCAAGGGGCACTGATCAGTTGTTTTGTTATAGTATGGGACTCCTCAGCAGTGCGTACCCCAAGTTTTCGCCTCAGAGGTTTTAACTGCAATAATCAGTTCACTAGTGACTAATTCCAAAATGTTTCTGAAACGCTAGTCAGAAATAGTGACTGGAGGATTTCGAACTTGTTGGGAGTGAGACAGTTATCACTGATGTTTATATATGATCGTCGTGCTACATCACAAATCGATGGAGTTGGGAATTCTGCTATTGGGTGGTAGCCAAATAGTGCAGAGGGTTATATGTTTGCCAACGTAGAGCACTTGGAACAGAATTTAAGATGTACACTGCCGAGATGTTTAATACTAGAACAAACAACCTTTCAGTGCTTCCTAGTGTTCAGAGATACCTTGCCCACACCAACCTGGTACCAATCGTTCATTGAACAAAACAACAGCTGATTGAAATAGATAAACATGTTGATGTAATAAAAACTCAATGGGTGGTAAATGACAATTGATAAAACAATGAATAATAATAACTATGTTAATAATTTGTGTAAAATAACTGGAGAATTGCATTAGAGACGAACTTGTAGAGGCTCAAATTATCTCCGGAACATATTAACTCCTAGATTTTACATTTCTTTGTGTGTACATGTCCAAGCTGTGACTAAATTCTTTCCTCTTCCGTGCTACTTGAAACTTGATCGCTTTTTATATCATTTTGATTCCAGAATACATTCATATCTAATTCTTAGTATCTACTTCTTTATTTACGTCCATCCGATTAACTGCATATTTGTGTGAAGTCAACTAATTTACGAGATTCAAGTGTACATAGGATCTTTATTTAGCTGAATCTAATACAACTAAAAATCAGCATTTGTATTTCTCATAGCCGGCGTCGTACTTGGTTTCCCGGTGGTCTCACACTACCTATTTCTACAAATTATGCGAACATATAGATTTATACTTCTGAACAATTTGGACTCTTGGTAATAACACAAATACTCCGCTTAGTCGATTCTCGAAACAGTGTCTACTAACACAGAAATTCAGTATTAACAAGCTTTATTGATGATCTCCATATGATTTTAAATTCCTTAAAACTGGTATGACTCAGTCAAATTTACTACCGTCTTCAAGTCGGTAAGTTGTGTAACTCCTGTGAGCTAATAAAACTCGGTTTTAACATTTGGTTTCAAACACGTTCAAAGATAATGAATTATCCATGTAATGAAGAAGTCGGTAACTACACTTCAACTTTGTCTAATAGAATTAAGTGACTGACATTTTTAGAGGTCTGTATATAGATGGTAGGAGTATTCTTGGGAGAGTACGATACTGGGTATATAACTTCTAAAACTAGGGGAGAAAACGCTTAATTTCATAGTAAACAAGGTGTTGCTCTTGCAATATTATCCTTTAGTAGCCACAGAATCTAAGCTATGCGTCAATCCTGCTTCCAGAAGATTCATTGACAGTGCAACTACAGCCTTGTTATGTATGAAATTTCATGGCTCGCTTATATTAACCACAGAAAGTTGGAACGAATTTTCATGCTAACTCTTTCGTGTTCTATTCAATAAGGGCATCTTCTAAGGTTTAGTTTGGGACTGGATCTATAACGGTAAGGAGGGTAATGAACAGTATAGCATATAAAGACTTTCCACGACATTCCAGTAATGTACTTGATGCACTGTCTAATACTTTAAGTCAAACTGCGGAGGGTTTATTTTACAGTCCCACTACCTTTGGGGTTGCTTTTTTCTAGACATATTAAGATGTGGAAATATCCTTCTTAAGATGAAAAGGTGGGCATGATCCATGAGCTTCTGGTGGATTAAGGTCTTAGATATATACTCTAAATATAAGAGAATTTTCAGGAGTCTAGTCACCTGATGTTCCACACAAAACCCCAAAACTAAATAGGTTTTAGAAGCTGAAGCATACTAGTGGGAAGATAACCTACAGTATGGGGGAAGTGTCATGCCTAGGTAGCTTTCCGAGATAGAATGAGTAATACTGGACCCACCAAGTGTTTGCATAGATAAGGTATCCCTTTTGATTACGAAGATCTCCACTCACTGGGTACTGTGTGCACAGGTATGATCACACCCATTTTCCACTTTGAGGGTAGCAAGCTCGCGATCAGTGAGGAGCTGTAGAGGATAAAAAGTAGTAAACAGAATAGATTTACACAGTCCCTGCAAACTTCTGTAAAGGTTCCATATAATCCATATAACTTCTTCATAAGTACATCAGTGACCACAAGATAGGGGATGTGTACTATCGCTAAGAGCCGTCCAAAAACTAAGGGCCACGTTGCCCTTTTTTTCATCTAGTAGCCATTTATTAGCTTATTATTGAATTCCCCAGATCTCATCGAAGCAATCTGATAGTTTTTCTTGTCTCGTTTGGTTTTGAAAATTTATTTACTGCCTAAAAACATGTGAAATTTCCATTCTAACAGCTTACTAGATAGTTTTCGTACGTTCCAGGTCACGCAATTACTCCTGATGATTTAGGGTCTATTGGACTTCACTTAAGAGGTGAACCTGGGTTTATTACGAGGCCGGCATATAGGAGTATGAACACCAATAAACTGGAACAGTGTCGTTAATATGATGCTAATGTTTCGACAGGGCCTTGTTCAGTCGGTCAAATAATGTGTTTTCAGATCTAATCCAATTTCGTCATCGTTCATTTTGTGGCAATCCTTGCATACAGGGTTTCCTTTAGGAAGTAAAGGAGGGATGATTCAGGTGATTAAAGCGCATGATCGCTATTATCCAGGAGGCTAAGAAGTTCCAAATCCGAATCGTTCGTACGTCATGTCGTTTAAAGACGAAATAGGAAGAACAGTGTTATCAATGTAGCAGTAATTAGTCTGTATCATGAGTCATGTTTCAATGTGGCGAGTGTTTATATGTTTGTATCTCTTATTATTAATACCATCCTAAATAAGACTCAGACACTAACCAATTATTTGTTAATCTAGGGTCTTGGTCACCATGGTTAGGGTGGGTATGTAACTTTAGATAAGCCAAGCGGCTTCACTACTCTATTTGCTGTGTAATATGAACCAAGATAATCAAACAAATCATGAGAATAAGCTATTTCAGCTGGTAGAAACCACTAAGCCGACTCCTGTAATACCATGTATAAGGACATAGCACTTTACTTAAGTTCTTCTCCATTTTCGTAGCACATTTCCAATTGACCAGAGTTTGTTCGATCTGATTCTAATATATGAGAGTTTTTTTCTGGTTTAGGGTGGAAAAGCGTTGAGTCGCATCCTATCGGACATCCCTATGATAACAAGAGTGATTGGCAGTAGTATGAGAGATTCTTTAGGGAAAGATAGATAAGAGGCGATCTTTCGATTGCAAGATGACCAAGATTAAACTTTAGAAGTACAGAGATTATATGCTATTTAAAGTGGTCATAACTATCCCTAAACCAGAGTAAGGAGGAATCACTTCCTTTGACATTAAGTAGAATAATAGACTTTAGACTTAAATCGTCGTCGGCTATGGGTGACGGCGTGGCTGAAAACATTCAGGGTTTTTAGGGAACTTTCAAGTTTGTGATCCAATCCTGGGTACTAAAGAGTTTCTGAAAGAATAGTAATTAGAACGTTTGATGGGCTTATGAAGGGAATATTCATAATTCTCGAAACTACCTTCTGTGGCGATCATTCTTTTCAGGACCACTAACGCCTTTAGAGATAAGAGGTTGAAAAATGTGTAGACTGAACATAACCAGATTAAGTGTGAGTGAATAGTCATGATTTAGAAACTTTGCATCATTAAGGCTAGAAGTGGTGTATCTATAGAGCTTGAGTTTGTATTGTTAGATATTTTTCGTTTAGAGAGTATGTTGGATCTCAACGTTCTTGTCTTATTCTGTTTTTCATTCTTTCTTATCAGCACCTGGAGGTTGCTTCATACTACGCAAAACGTTGAACATCTACATTTGTCATGACGCAATCGTTGGTTATAACGACTTGAACCTACCCTGCAATTTTCCTGTGGCACAAGGTCGTTACAAGTTCTAGTTCCTAATGAACACCACATAAATGACTAATTTAAAACAACGTATATTATTCCATTACTTACTATAACAGTATAAACAGTCTGTGCAACAATTAAACACTTATTGTCATATGTTTTTATTGATCTTGTCTGTAAAAGTGACTTCCACCTGATATCAGGAAATAAATTATTATTTTCCCTGGGTTTGAAAAGCAGAGCTTTTGCACTCTATGATTATTTACCGGGGGTTTTTCGAAAGTCATCTGAACTGATTAAACCGTTGAGGTCTGATCGTTTTCGAAAATGCTTTTAGTGATGGTTGTTTGTTTAACTGAAGGCACCTGGTTATCCAATCTTATCAATTCCGGTCTGATTTGCGACTTCGTTTCGGACCTACACCAGGAGTGAAGGTACCAGTTACTGTCAAAATGACTCGGAGTTATCATCCTATGGTATCCAGGTGGTCGTGTATAATCACACGAGTTTTAGATTCATACACTGCACTAACACTGTCATAAAGGCATGAACAAATGTGTATCTCTAAAAGAAAAGAAACCAAGTCACCAAAATGAGCAATGCATCTTTCACTAGTTTGTTAGAGAATCGAGGAGTTCAAGGTGTAACCTACTAAGAAAGTTTTATAAAAGGACGTGGCAGTGGTTTTTCAGAGAACCATGGAGTTTAGGGAACAAGCCAACTTAGAATAATATATGGCGTACACACTTATGACCACAGCGAAAATCGCTGTTAAATTTTATTCTTAAGATAAACTAAATAAAATTTTTTGCTACAAACAAAATAACATTTATGGAGCTGGGACGACTAATAAAACTATAAATCGTACCAAGTAATGAAACGACCACTGTTTTTTAATTGCCGCAGAGTTATTGAACATGAATACGTTGGAAGGAACACTAATCAAGCAAGTAATTATATCAGTAAGCCCAAGGATAAAAAGTTTACATACCACTTGAACGTTGTTAATGCATGTTTCAAACAAACATGCCAGCAATCAGATGTTTAATAAATAGATTATTATGTTCAGGAGAAAATGAGGCGTCTTTAACATTGATCCTTAACTGAAAGTACTCGTAACCCATTTTACCCAGATACGTAAGCGCGATAATCTTAATTTTCTTTGATTTTATTCATAATCCTTTAAAACCACATACTTCATCAAAATTTCGGGGATGATTAGTTGTTTATCGCACTCACTTCTAAAGGTAAAATTCTTGACCTACATTGTAAACAGATGGTATGGATACCGCGCAAGTTTGGTCAATCAAAATTAAAGGAAGTGATGGCATTTCTAACTGGTATAAGTGCTTTGTAATAAAGAAAATTACCCAGATGTTTTTATAGTATATGGGACATATGCTACAGCCCAGATGGATCGCATCTGGTTGTAGCTTCTGGAAATTTAGTTTGGGTATATGACGCAAATAATGCAAGTCTTGTTAAAAGTTTGAAAGGTCATAAAGATGCAGTTTATTGTGTTTCATATGCTCATGATTCTAGTCTATTCGGAAGCGGTTCTGCTGATAAATGTGTGATCATTTGGAAGTCGTCTACATTGGAGGGTTTAGTCAAATATATGTAAGAATTCTCTGCATAACATTTTTTGCTTTGATAGTCATAACGAGTCTATTCAGTGTTTGGAATTCAACCCTGTTACTATGCTTTTAGCTAGCACTGGGAGCACGGATTTTGGTTAGTCTTGGTGTATTTTTTTCATAATGTTTTAGGTTTTTGGACTATGGACCAGAAGAATGTTGTTAAAACCAAGATATCAGCTCGTCCCACGTGCTGCTCATGGAAATCTGACGGGCAGTTTCTTGCCATCGGTCTTTATAGTGGTGTAATAAGCATTCGTAATAAGGTAATTACATTTAACTACACTTGCATCTTTTTAACTGTGTTTTTCTTCTCGGTTAATGCATATCATAGATTTCAACACTGCGTTGTATACAGGGAACTATTTTGTTGAAGAAGTTTTGTGAGCAATAGATTTTTAACGAAATCATGCTGAAATACTGATGTGTACTCGAATAATTAGCCATACTAGGAACTGACAAGACAACCTTCCATTGTAACCAGAAGTATCTTACAAGTATTTTACTGTAATCTGAATTACGCAATATTGTGTATTGAAAATGCTTGATCTTTTGACAAAGTTTTCTACTCTGTTCAAGTATTTTCATAGAAGCTACTTTAAACTATTTATCGATCACTATAAGAACATTTGCGCTCATAGATTTATTCAAAATTATTGATATTAATGCGTGATTGATAGTATTAAGCCTCTCACGAGATTGACTGTTACACATTCTGTGTTGTATTTAACTTCTTAAACTAAGAGGAATATTATTTGTATCTTCTATATTTTTTATGATATTGTATTCACTGAATGTTCATGGGTCACTTAATTTCGTTTTCAGGCATTTTCTCAAAATGATTGTCTATTTGAATGATAACTACATATTTTTGCATACTTATTCTAGGAAACTCAGGAAGTAGCGAAAATTGAGCGCCCTTGCGATTCCATCATATGGAATCTTAAATGGAATCCATTAAGGTAAGGTTAAATACATGTGCATAAGTTGACATCTTCATTCTGAGCTATAAATTTCGTGAGAATGCTTTTACGTAAACATTGTGTCAAATTAATCTAAATAAGTGTTTTTATCCATTTTATTTATTTACTTTAAATAGTCATTATAACTGCTTAACAGTTAGATGTGCGCGTTTTTACTATTTTCCTCTTTGAAAACCTTTCATTTATGCTCAGAGATTAATATCAGAAGAATCTACGATTAAAACCAAATTTTATTAAAGGTAGCTAGATTATATTCCGCAGCCATCACTTTGTTCTACATTTTTCCGAGATTACTTATAAACATTTCCGTTGATTAATACGTTTTCTGACAAGTATATGATTTGAAGGATGTACGTTATCTTGCCACATGCTGTATTCCGTTTTTGAACATCTTTATAGAGTGCTTGTAAACGTCTATGTATAGATCACTCTTTTAATTTGCTTATCGAATACAAGAGGTTTTCAGCTATTTTTGTCTCTTGTCTCTTGGATAACCCATTCTTTATATTTTCAGTGCAAATTATGTATAAAAAATGACATAAAAGGGTTTAGAGATGAAGATTTTACGCTACTAGTATTCATAGAGGTGAGGTAATAAATGATCTTAAAACGTTTACGCAAACAAATTTAAGTTAAAAATGGAGATTATTAGTTACTAAATAATTGGTTAAAACTTAACGCCTACCACGAGGCCTGAATGTCCTGGACCATGTACTTAGTGTGGTCATAAATGTAGACAGCTGAATGTCCCGTTTTTGAACAAAACAACCATTGATGTTTCAAAACTAGTCGTTCAGTTGTACATTAGGAGTTAAGCTTGGTCTGTTACAGATACAATCATTATCTTGGAATTTCGAAATTACACAGCATATTTTAAACAAAAATATTTTTGTTTATTGCTTTTCGATCACTAGTCACTAAAATCGGTCATCAATGAACGTCCCGATTTATCTGAACCACTAATTAAGTAACCTCTACTAGACTTAAATGAACGCATTTCATATTTTACGATATTGTAATTTATTTTACTATTTAAATTCAAGATTTATGTTGGGATTGCGAGACGTCTTATTGATAAGTTTCAATGGTAAGATAGTCAAAACAACAAAATTTACTATATATTTAAAATATCGACTACATTTCTGAGTTAAATTCTATCTTCAACGATTGAATCATTATCGAATTTTCACAGAAATTCAAATATACTCAGTAATCTTGTTGCTTGTTAAATTATGAGAACTCCTAATTTCTAAAACATTGTGATGCTTAATGAAGAAGACTAATGTTGGTTGCATTTTGCATGTTTGGTAAAGTCATGAATTTGTATCACAACTTTATTTGACTATATCGAACTTCTAGAAGTTCTGCGCTCTGTGAGCCGTATATCTGAAAAATTCTCCCGTCATGATAATAATCTCCGTCTTTTCAACCTAAATTTCTCTGTAGTGACTTAAGATTGGAAAGTAATTATTGAGTACGTGTATCCTACATTTCAGTCAACTTAAATTATTTTCAGCAATCTAGATTAATATCCCTATGTGTCATTTCTAAAATTAAGTTTACCTTTTGTTTTACGTACTACAGAAGTGACTATGGCGAGGTACTTGCAGTTATTGACTGGAATCAAAAGTTGTCATTTTATCAGTCGTGTGGACGACAAGTAAGTTAACGCTTTTTACTACTCAAATCTCTCACATGGTGACAATTATTATAGTTTACTGTTTAATGCGCTGGAAAAATTCGTAATGTTTAATAGCCAGCAGAAGAACGTGAATTTCAGCAAGCTAGTAGTCACTAGTGAGATATATGAAGTTCCAATAGATCAGTAGTTACTTGTTACTTTAGTCTTGAATTATGTAGCTCCATATCTTACTGTCTCTTTGTTATTTTGATTATATTTTGGTGACGAAAGCCAACCAGCATAAAACCTGGCACTTGTGCTTGTAACCTCTAATCGTCTAACATTAAAACATAGTACATAAAATGCAAAGTCACACAGATTAATAATCAGATTTATATTTAGATGGTAGGGTTTGGTCAACCCTAGACTAATACCTCAGTGATTATTACTTAATGGCATATTGTTATGACGATGAAACTGCTATGAATGAGGAGCACGATCAACTAACGGATATAACCTTGTACGCACGAAGTTGGAATTTTAATCTCCAATGACAATGTCTTGTCGGTCCCGATATGTCTGCTTGATGCCCGTCAAATCCTAGGTCGGAATTAGAAATAACACAAGCCGGTGAATTAAGCAGATAAATCGTATTATATTTTAAGCAAACACATACGCAAACTAGACCACCAAACCAACCAGCTACGAAATTTAAATTAGTACAAAACACAGATAACAATTGCACTGAATATAGGTAACGTGTACACAACTAATAAACTGTAGTTCCTAAATTTGAGGTAATATAATGATAGTAACTTTGCTAAATGAGGCGATAGGGCAAGAGGAAGAAAGCAATCAATACAAATAGAATCTTTGCACTACGCACCACTAAAATAAATGAAATAGTCTTCGAAGACATGGTTGTGGAAGGTAGTTGTTCTTCTTTGGTTGCCCAGCATAACACATAATATGGTGGAAATAACTAAGCTAAAGAATGCGATAAATTGGTCAGGGTATATATATATATATATATAAATCAAAAATGAATGGGCATTTTTATTATTACTTAGTGTAAACATACAAACATGGATGTAAAACAAACTTTCTGGACAAGTTTATAGTCACTGTTTGTTTAGCTACATTGAAAAAGATCATAATGAGATGTGGTGACCATGCATTAGACATTAAGCGTGCATTCCTTGCTTGGTGTTACGATGAATCATAATTTATTATGGTATTGTTATTTATTTTGAGGCTTTCTGCTGTAGTGTTTGTTTGTTTTTAAATGTTGGAAACACTCAAACTATAAAGTCAGATTATAGAATGCTGTAATAACGTTTCCTAATAGTTTGACCTGCGTGGTCTGTATGCTTTTTTGCTGCCTTAAAGAAGTATTGATCTAAGGAATTAAATTTACCAATAAAATAAATTCCTACACTTAAAACACTCAATTAAGGACCTGTTATTTTCATGGTATGATGAATGATCAAAAGATTTAGTTGCTTTTTTGACAGTTTTTTGATACACTCACCTCTTGAGCATGATGAGATGAAGTATTGTTATTAGTATATCTAGCTGATATTAATACTAATTGGTAGGACGATTTGGAGGAAGTAATTAGAGCATATATGTATTATATATGTAGTTTCATCCTATTTGGGCCATTTTTTAAATAAGTTCCCATTACCTCACACTGGATCAAACTGAGGATTCTTAGTTTCTACAACGGCCATAATACCTTTATACCATGTGGTCGAATAATAATCACTATTAATTTCTACAAATAATCCTACTGAATACTGTCACTGTTAATTAGTAATGTTAATTACGGTTAGAGCATTGTCTACCCCAGAGCTTGAGTGATTTTGAAGTGTTAACGATGAGTAATCACTTCATTCAGTCAGTATAAATTTTGGTAATTGGTGTATACAAACGAGTCAATCAGCGTCACGAATTCCTAAAGAGTTTAAATCAATCAGTAGACTATAATTATAATTGAATACGTTATCGGCAGAATGAATGGATATACAGACTTGACGTGATTAATGAATTTATAGGTGTTATTTATAGACTTTTATGACAGTGAAGAAAAAAAGCAATGATGTCTAAACGCGTCAGTATAGCCACATTACTTTTGAATTCTAGAACGTAGTGTAGAGATGTGGAAAGTCCTTAAAACATCCTGGGTTTTCTTCCGTTGAGGCCTAAAGCTATGTATAGGGATTAGGCTAAGTTTGGTTTAGTTCTACGATTAAGATTGATCAAGAGAACTTAGTATTTAGTATCTTTACTCCAATTATTTTTACATTGCAATGTCAATAAACATTTCTCTTTTCAATTTTATACATTCTCTGTAATTCATAGGTATTTTAGTAACTGGTTTTTGATTGTCATTTAGAATAGGCTCGTATCTTCCCGTTGATTTGTAATGGACTAAAACTGTTCAGCATCTGTTATCATATGTGCATCCTGAGCGGATCGCCTCTATATAGCGATAGTACACAAGTAATATTTACGTTGGATTGTGACTGGCGATTGAAATCCAGAACGCGCGTTTAGTCCTATTTGGGACTCATCGGCTGGATGTACCTGCATCCCAATGTTGATGTTCACAGTGGGATTCGAACTTAGTCCGTTTCGTGTCATACGCCACCGCGTACACCACTACACTATGACACGAAACGGACTAATTTCGAATCCCACTATGAACATCAACATTGAGATGCAGGTACATCCAGCCGATGAGTCCCAAATAGGATGAAACGCGCGTCCTGGATTCCACTTGCCAGTCACAATACAAATTAAATAATACTTGTGAATATTTGCTCTATCGAGGCAATCCGCTCAGGATGTACATATAGCAACAGTGACTGACCAGCTTCAGTCTATAACAAATCAATGGGAATATACAAAGTCATCCTACTATAAAGTTCATTAATCTTCCCAACTCTCTTATAATTACAATATTTTAGCCAATTTGATTTATTGTGTTGTTTATAACACTAATTTTATTTTGAATTCTACTTAAAAATTGTAGACTGGAAAAGATCATACACTTGGTTATGATCCATGTGGTATAACATGGTTTGGTGATAAGTATGAATCAATAGCTATTTGTGGATCGAATAGAATGTGTCACTTGTACAGTAGTGAAGGTGTACGTCTAGCCTGTATTAGCAAACAACAATCATGGATATGGTGCTGTTGTGCACGTAAAGGATACAATCAAATAGTAAGTAACAATCCTTATATATATATAGTGTACATAGAAAATGTAATCAATAGTAGAAATGCGGAAGAAATAGTCAATACGTTCAGTCTGGTGCTTGTCAAAGAGCATAAGAAAGGACCGACGTAAGCATTCATCTTTCATATTTACAGAAGCACTCTCAATTTAGCAATCATGCTGATAAACAACATAGAGCTAAAAACATACTTATTTTAGCTTAGGTTGCACAATAACATCGAGGGATCAAATGAACAATGTAACTACCAGAACATAATTCAGAAAGATAGAATGAAAGTATTTATGAAGGAAAAGTTGGATTTTCGATCAAGAAGAAAATGAATGGATACACTTTTGCAAATGAAACCAGCTCTGATCAGCTCATCTGATCATAAATCCTGAGGTTTTCAGTATAGGTCAGCGTATCATAGGTTAAATAAGTGAAAAAAACAAAGGTTAATACTATTGGTGCAAATGACTTGCACAGAATACTGGTTCATGAATAGCTCCAAATTTATGGTAACTAAAGGTATACATATAAATATACCAGGCTTTTACATTCTATTCTGGTCTTCGAATACGACTTTCCGCTTCTTACAACACTCACATACAAGAACAAATTAGTGCTCCCTTGGTTTTCGGTGGTACCCAGCCAACATCATTTTGTGATGATTATAAACATTATTCAACATATTACCTATCATCATAAAATCACCTGGAAATGATCACAGATTTTTTTCATTGATATAGGCTGTTGGTTGTCAAGATGGAACACTAGAAACTATACAACTTCTACTAGATCCTGTGAATAGCTTTTATAAAGATCGTTATGCGTTTCGTGAATTGTTAACAGATGTAGTTGTTCAACACTTAATAACTGAACAAAAAGGTCAGTAACTGATAGATTTTTTGTTTTATCATGTAATATCTGACTGTTTTTAGACTTCTTGTGTAGTAGAACTAATGATTAGTTTAGCGATCTGTATTTTGGATTGATCATCTTGGTATACACCCTTCTGTGTCCATATCCGCGACAAGACATGAACCCGATAACCTTTATTTCTGATATCGAACGTTAGAGTGATTCATGTCAGTAGATGATCAATAATTTTGATCAATTGTTATAGACGTTGAATGATGAGAATCAGTCACAGAGATAAAGATGCATTTTCAAATTTTGCTCGTTTATCTCTTCGGCTCCAATAATTTTGCTTACTTTTTGTTCCGTAACACTATCCCTTCACTTATAACTACAGTCTACAGCGTATCGTTTTATCCCTATTATTATTACTATTATTATTATTTCCATTCCTCTATCCTCATCATGTTAATTTCCTCTCGGTGTGCCAATCTGGTATAGAAACTTAGGCAAATGTACACTTCCACTTGGCTGACTAACTAACGTTGGACGTTGCGAAAGTAGCTATTTATGCAGAATTATTTGCCAACAATTCGACGAGTATCGTATACAATTCTGTGTAGACCTTTCTGTTCCTGATATAATTAACCAGATCAGTTAGTCACTTGTGGAAAGTTGTCTTGATATCCATCTGGTTTGAATGAGTTTGCCAATTCCATTCTCATATGAAATATATTTTATGATGTAACGTATCCATTTCAATAAATAGATTATACAAACCCTAGTTTACAGTGTTTACTTCATCATTATTTTGTCGAATAGTTGTCATCATAACGACTGATTATTTCTAACCTAGGACTACTCTTTTGATAATACTTAGAAGTAGATTTAAGTAGTAGTTAACATATTTCATTTCTGAATAATCCAACTATATCAAATGTGATACGAAATAGGTCTGAACAATCACATTTTACAAGTTGAGATATAAATTAATGCAACTTAATAACAACTTGGTTCATTATAGAAAATGAATAACTAATATGATCTATTAGAAATAATATAAGAAGAAGCAATCGTCATATATAAATCAGCATATAACCCCCCAAAGTAAACTATTTGGATGAATTTAAAGTTTATCTGAAAGGTATGACGTTCAACTTAGCAAGTCTCTACATAATGTACAGTCGCGTTTGACTGAAGTATAAATTGTTGAGATTAATCGATTCAATGTGCATATATCAGTGTATCTTATACTGTCTACGTAGATCAATCGTTGAGGATATTTCTCTATATTCAAGAGTATCATCAAGAATACCTTGTTAAAGGTAAATAATAAATCATTCGCACTGTTTTTTACTCTACAGTGTGTAATGGATCCAAAACATTTAGCCTCTCATTCATCCTTTATCATAATTTTCAAGATCCATTCAAATATATCAACAGCTTTAACACTTTGAAGGCATTAACTGTCTATAACTCTAGTTGTACATTCAAGAAGTGACTTATTAGATTCTTCTCTTTACTCTAATGATGATAGTTTATAGCATTTAGTTTCTCTTATTTATTTATCTTTGTTATTTAGCACGTATTAAATGTCGAGATTATGTAAAGAAAATATCTTTATTTAAAAACTTATTAGTAGTAAGTTACTTTGATTTTCGTATTCTTAAAGTTAAAATTCAATGTGTTTTCACTATAGTGAATGTTGTAGTGAATGGTGAAGAGAGTTAGGTATTCGCCAGCCTAAAGCTCCTGAGGGCGGGATCTAAGAGTGAGCACTACTAAGGGGTTCCCGTACTAGAGCGAAACAGCTTTTTAGTGCTTCCTAGTTTTCAGTGGTACCCTGCCAACATCAGTTTGTGATGAATTCAACCAAATAAAACATATTTATTCAGGAAATGGATCTATTTTCAACTAGCTCATTATCGAGTTATTCGATCGTATGTGATAAATTATAGGTCAATGAATATATGTATGAACTTGATTAGTTGTCGTATGAAATCTTCTAACTACTTACTATTTTAAATAGTTTCATTCAGTCATCAACAACGTAGAACCGGGCACATACGCCCATAGGTTCAAGTTACCATATCATAATAGCATACCAGATTACAGAGGTAACACAATGACAGAATACAAGAGGAGTGAGTAAAGTAAAGGTGTGCATAAAAGAATAATGAAATTCAAGATCTAGATGAAGGTAAAGAGTGAATACACTAGCGCCACTGTAACCGACTCTGAGTCATGTTGCCGATTGTCTCAGCCATTCACGAAAACTGTGTAATCAGTAGGGTAATAATACAGTAACTGTGTTATGAATCCAAAAGCTGCTATTACTGGAATGGTTCAGCCAATTGGTTGACATGAGCCTGTGCCATGAAGTTACAGTGACAAACACCTATGAGAGCGCATAGTCGGTCCCTGTACGTCTATACGATGCCAACCGAGTTTCAAGCAGGAATAAGAAGAACACAAGATTTATGAAAAACCAGGCCGAAGCATATTATATTTCAAACATTCCTCTATATATACACAAATTGGACTATACAACTGGCAAGTTAGTGAATTACATTAATGCCATAGCAGGGAGAACAATTGTAGTGAATAGAGGTAACATGTACACAACTGGTTAACTGTACTTCTTAAATGTGAGACAATATAATGACAGTTAGTCTGTTAAACGGGACGATAGGGCAAGATAAAGGAAACAAGTAATAGGAATAAAATGTTTGTACTGTACTCAACTAAAATAAATAAAATAGTGTTCGAAGACGTAGTTCTGGAAGTTAGTTGTTCTTCTTTGATCAGCCCAGAATAATACATATTAAAACAAGGAAGACAATAGTAGTCAATTGATGCAACATATACGCAACCAATTAACTGTAGATCATAAACAAGAGATCATATACTAACATTAATTATGTTAAACTGGAGGATAGAGCACGAGGGATATAATGAGGGATATAAAATATTTCCTTGACTCCCAACTAAGACAACTGAAGTATTCCTCTATGACATAGTTCTGAAAGTTAATTATTTTCCTTGAATCTCTCAACATACCAAAACTATAACTCTAGTTAGATTAAGGTAGAAATGTGAAGGAAAACTAACAAAACCTTGATGCAGATAGATTTTGTAATAATTAGATGATTATAATAACTGTTATAATAATAATAATAATAATAATAATAATAATAATAATAATAATAAACGTAAGTAGGGATAGAAATTAGATATAAAGAGATGAAAAAATGCAAATAAATAGATCAGATAAACCGAACTCTAAATTGGATCAGCGGTAAAGTAAACAACCTCACAGATTACATCTTTATACACAACTCAAGCTTCAAATTGGGAATGGCTAAGGCTTCTACAATGTAAAGTAGATTCAAACATGATCTTTTTGGTATATTTGACTAAAATTTGTGGATTATATCATATTGACGAACCTATAATGTATCATATACATATATGCTTATATATATACGATTGGACAGCATGATAATGAGTTCATTGAAAAGAGATCTCTTCACTAAATAAATTTGTTTCACAATCTTCCGTGTTCTAATGTAAGTTTGAAGTATTCTGCATTCCTGTACATCCATACCGGACTTGATAACATGTAAAAGTTCTTAGTATTGAATTGTTTCTGTAATGAGTGAGTTGTATAATTTGATATGATTTTTCACCGGGTAGGAAACTAGATTGTTCCGATTTTCGTTTGTGCGTATCTATAAGTGGACACTAATCAATATCAAGACTCCTTTAATTACTTTTAAATAGGTGTTCGTATTCATTGTCAGTGTTAAGCCCACTTAAGTGGAGGCGGCTAAGGTGGGAGGACGGGTTAAGACACAACAATTAAGTACCATGCGTAATAAGTTATCAAATTATGAAACTACTGATGAACAACTAAGTATACAAGTCCTAAATTGTGAAATATCTGTGTGTTGACATGGCTTACAGTGCTATCAATGAGAAAATGATTTCTATACTATTATACAATGAAGCAGCTAAGAACATACAATATCTAACTTTGAATGTATAGTAGCCATGGTAGGGTACAAATCAGAAAGAAACCAATTGGTAAAAAAAAATGCCAGTTAATCCAAATTGGCAAATGGTGAATAAACACAATCATTAAAAATAACTGTAAGAAACCAGGTTACTATACGTGTGTCTATATTAGTGAATAGATTAAACGTCACTTTTAAATTTAAATGTTACCTTACCGTAATTGATTTACAACTATGTAAACTACTAGCCATTAGAAAGTAGTATATTACAATATATAAAAAAGAAAAATAATAAATGACATAATTACTTTATTCTAATTATTAGTCATGATGAAACATATAAGTCAAAATATAAAACCTATGCGGGCCAATTTATTGAAGATTAACACATGCACTCTTGACCTGTACTTACGATGCCTTTTGTTTATGAAGCGTATATATTCCTTCGGTTCTGAACTACCAGTTGACTTGATAATGGTAATTTTACTTTCATTATTTCTTAGGTTATCGGAGACTGACCATAAATTTCCGCCTCACTTTTATTTCACGAAGTTCCTAGTTTCACTAAAATTGTGTTTTATTGTTCATTATACGGCGTAACTGTCGTATGATGTACAATTTGACTCATCTAAACGATTAACTATGTCATATAGACTGCTTATACGTTTTGTTTTGTGCAAAAACGAAGGTCCTCTAGACAGCGAAGTAACAAGATTACTCTTATTAAACAGAACATACAGGGTGAATGGATACTTCAGGTAGCGTAGAAATAGAATTTTGAACAGAACCCCTAGGTGAGCCAAGTGACTAATTATTCAATCGTCTCTAGCGATACGGTGGATTTATCTGTCCGTTTCTGGAGATTCTACTAGGGTTATCATACCACTAAATGCATACACTAAACAGCTAATAACTGGGTCACTAATCTTCAGTTTTGTTGCTGACTCTCCGTACAGCTCGTTATGAGGTAATGGTAAATTGACCAACCAAGTCTCTCCAGACCCTTATTGAGAAGGATGGAGGAGTTCTACAGACAGATGAATTAAAGCTCATACTTTAACCTTAGAGTTGACTTCATGTACCTGACAAGGTCCTTATTCACAACACTTGACATATCACCTTATACCATCAGAATACTTGCCAGGCTGACAATCCCAATCTTGGGCCCATGCAAGAGTAGACAGAAATTAGATGAACCATAAGATTTTACACATCCCAGCAGCATATCAGTTTAACTGGAGACAAAAGGGCCTCAGAAATACGTAGCTAATGCACTCAAAGATATATTGTTGATAGCGCAAACCCTGTACTAGTGGTCGTTCGTCCCACCATGGACGTGCTATCTGGTGTATTTCATATGCGTTAATATAATGTGACAATTAACAATGTCATAGTTACTCCTGACTCATATAGATAACTACTATGACTCTATTCAAAAGTATTTTCTGCCATTTTGCTCTTTCACCATTGTAGGTTGGGGTAAATTAGTCAAGTATTAAAACCATCCAATCAATTATCTTCTAATCATGTCAAGGTTTCGTGAGTCTGATCTTATTGACTCCTTAACACAATCTCATTCGGCGATGTATTACTATTATTATTATTATTATTATTATTATTATTATTATTATTATTATTAGTAGTAGTAGTAGTAGTAGTAGTAGTAGTATTGTTATTGATATTCACTAATTTCATTAATATCATTCTTTCATAGATTCAACTTGTGGAAAAGATTTTAATTTACGAATCACCAAATGATGACATGAAGGATTTACATTATCGACTTCGTGAGAAATTCTCCCAACAGATTGTTTGTCAACACTTAATTATTATTACAAATAATCTTGTCGTTTGTCAAGATAATTGTATATCATGTGTAAATTTCAAGGTAGGATTCTTTGAAATGCTACTTCATTTCTTATTGATTGATGTTATTAGTAGTTTATATTGTTCATTTAGTGTATTACATTCGATATTTTCAATCACACTTAATAAGTAGATACTACTGAATTGTGTATGAATTTGGATTAATATTTCCTTTGCAAGTTTTCATTGCCATTTACAATTGACTTCTCTGAACAGATTAATGCAGCTGAGCTAAATATACTAGATGAAAGACATATTTAGTAAAACTATTAAATGTTATGAAAAATTTACTGGAACTGCTGAGTTCATTGCACATTTTTGACAATCGTAAACGTTGCGGATTTTGTCGGTTCTCTCTGTACCGACTAATTAAGAATGGAAACTATTTACAATGAATCAATCTGATATTAAATGAATACGATTCATTAAGGTAACATTTTGGCTAATGCCATAATATTAATGTATAATTTGTTTACATTGACTGATCATTCAGTGATGATCAATTAGTCTGGTTGTTTACAGCGCTGTTCGAAATTCTATCGATCAGTTTGTATTGTGACCACCAGTTTAAGTGATTCGACATCACAGGTACTACGTTATGATGGTAGTTGTTCTATTTTTTAGAAGGGGGTGGAGGGTAAGTTACTATCAAGAAACTCTACCTGATGAACAGAAAGGAATAAGTGAATACAAATCTGAGAGTGTGATCAATTGTGTTACCATGTTACACATCTTAAACTATTAATCAAGTTTATTGTTAATCATGATTAACAAATCATTTCCACATTGAAGTTATTCTACTAAATTCATTCACTTTTACTGTTGAATGAGTTCGACAAAAATAACCGTATAATGTACTAATGAAGTAATTTCAACAGTTCCAATTGTTAGAGAAGGTGTAGAAGATATAATAGTGTTTTGTAAGAGTAAGCTTTATTCTTGTATTCTATCACATGATGAATTTTGAGTGCATAGTACTGAACATGTGTGTGTATCTTCGGAAAAATAAGACTTATTTTTATATTTTACCAGGGAATTAAAGAACGCGAATGGATTGTGGATAGTTCCGTGAAATGTATTCGTGTTATTGGTGGTCTACCAAATAAAGAATGTTTACTATTGGGTCTGAAGAATGGACAAGTAATAGTGACATAGTTTCTTATGATTTCTAATGTTTATTAACATAATGATGAATCTAAGACATTGATATAATCTCATCCAACTGGTCTCAATATTTGATCAGTCCCAGTTTATATTAAAGGACAGTAAATCCTACTTGTGACAACCATAGAGGCATCAGTTTGACTTACGTAATATCTAAGATACTTGCCTCTTCAATTATCCTGACGTTTGTTCGTAGCCATCGAACAGTAAACACTGGAAAAACTAGGCATGTTTCAGACCTGGACGAGAGTGCACTAACCACATATTCACACTTCATCTAATCCTAGAACATAGATATAACTAACATAATAGTAGTTCCTCGACTTAAAAGCCGCATTTCACTCCATAGATCGAGACGTGCTGTGGCAGTATTTGTTATTGAAAGGCGTACGTATGTAGACTCTTCTGACCGCGCTTGAGTACCATCCCAGGCATATTCAGGATAACCGTTCTCTCCATACAAATGCAAAATGTTACTCCAACACTGGTCTATATTATCCTTCTATTTTAGTCGTGGTGAGTGAAGCAGTTGAGTACGTTGACCACTTCAATTATCTCATAATCCCATCACTCCTGGTGAGTTGGTGTTTGACGAAATCTCAGCACATATTCAGAAAACTAGTATGCTTTTTACCAACCTACATCACTTGTAGTGTAGGTGAGATATTCGTCTCTCGAAAAATGATCGAGTGTATTTTGCATGGGCCACAATAAAGGAAGACTTGCATAGGCTCATGGTCTCTGGATCATATAAATCTTCGTAGTGTCGCCGATATATTATGGAATGACAACAGAAGTAGTATTGATATTAGAAATAGAGTACGAGGAGAACATAGCAAGTCAGTTAATGAGATCATAAACCTTCATCGACTGAGGTAGTTAGATATGGTTGACTGAGCATGTTTGACCAGCGTCTGTCTCATCGAGCTATACTGTGTGAGGTAGGAGTAGGATAGAAAAGTGGTAAGGGCAGCCAAACAAAAACATGGCACCGATTCATGAAGTCTTAGACTAGTGATCTAATCCACGTTGGTGGATACAGACTACGTGGTTGAGGTCCTCTCGACAGTCGTGATCAGGATTCGGAGACGCTGGTGACAAGGCTCAAAACCGGTCACAGCAGGCCTAAATGTATGTTCTGTTAGATGCAAAGTGCACAATATTCTTTCGCACCCTCAGTTAGTTTCATTCTATATTGTTGAATAATGCTGTTTTGTTAATCATATGAATTTGAATTCGTCGTTATAATGTGGTATAGCAACTTGGGACTCATCTGGATATGCGTCGAGTTTTACCTTGTACATGAATGAACATGATCAATGAAAATATAAATTATCAGGTCTTATGACACATGTAAATAGATAATTACAATCGGTTTACAATTGAGGGATTATTGTTACAAAATTTATAGATACAAGATTAATTGATTGTAATTTATGAATGGTGATAAAAGTTGACGTAGAGCCGAATTCCACAGGTTGTATTAATGCTCTCAAAACTGAACGTTTACCTTCATGACATATGTCAGTATAGTATGATCTTTTACCGACTTATTTTAATTATCTAAGACAACTGGCAATAGATTAGTACTTTCGTAGGTCAGCGGTTATCGTCTGATGAAATTAATGCTTCACTATCAAGCTTGTTCATTACGTTTGATGATCTCTCTCATTGTTTTTGGTCTCGTGTTTCTACCAATGAACTTGAGAGGATATGCATTTGCAATAAATATTCTTCTGAGTTTCTTTAGTTCGTCATCATTGGTGTCGTCACTGCAGACTCGTCGACTCCACTGAAGTAAGAATATAGATCAAATTTCTCTCATACCTCAACGCGATCTAACTTAGAAAATTAATGCATTTTCAATTCTCAGTTAGCTTCCTGTATATTGACGTTTTGCAAGCAGCCATCTGTTCTCCTTTTTAATAGAATATCAAAAAAAGTGAAATTCAGCGTTTAGTTCTGATTCTAGAGTGAAATTAATTAACACATAAGAGCGACTGAACATATTCATGATATCATATAGGTCAGTATTTTCTTCACAAATAATAAAGGTATGGTCTAAATATCTTTTGTATAGATGGAAACTTTCAACTGTTGGTCTAAGAATAGTCATCCTTTGATAATAATATCTTTATTCAATAGTATGTTTAGTACAATTTGAATTTTCAGTACATACAATGTCTCAACAAGTTACTCTTTTTTCCATGTACACATACCAGTTCCTGTCCACAACAGCAGGAACATTACAACTTCTACACTTTTTCTTGATAATAGAACAATATTGATAAAAAATCTGGAAACTTTTTAACCCTAACAAATTATTATCATACAGGTTATATGGCCAAGATTCTTGAACTGTGATTAAACGTTAGTTTCAGTATATGTTAAGACTAAGGAGATATTGTAGTAGGTCCACTTTCCTCAATTAGAGATCTGTTATTAAGACTAAGAATTTCAGGAATTAATATCAGTACTTTTTAACATTTGTTGCTGGTCATCGTGATATCTACGCTTAGATCGTAATGTTTTCCCTACGACAGGTCGTAGACTTTTTACATAGGCGGGTGAGTACACAATACGATTTCGCGACATGATTGAGAAATTAAAACAAATACAACGGATTATATTTAAGTTGGAATGTGACTGGCAAGTGGAATCCAGGACGCTGCGTTTCATTACAAGCCTATTCTGGAAAAACAACAGATGAAAAAAAAAAGTGATTAGTTGTGATATCTGAAAAGATGAGGAGTTCACTATTTCAAACAAACCGTATTCATGATGAATTTACTTCTTTTTTTTTTTCTTTTTCTCATTAAGATAATTCAAATTGTTGTAGATAATGCATTCCCTATCGTTGTAACAAAAGTATTAAATGAAATATCTATGCTGGATATTAGCAGAAATCAAGATAAATTAGCTATATTGGATGTGAATAAGACAATGTATGCATTTTCTATGGAAAAGAAAGAAATTTTATTTCAGGTTAGTAAAAGTTATAAAGTTAAAAATTTCTTCATTCATTTGATTAACTTAAAGTTACTAGTATAATCACAACATATATGACCTGTTGAAAAAGATCTCGTTTGCTGTTAGAGGTATGAGAGCAATTATCACTTCTTGGATGCTCACATACCAAAAGCTATACTAATGTTTTCTGAATGTAGAGTTCAAGTTTATATCAATGAATACCTTATAACTTCTGATGTTTGTAGGACGTGATATCTGAAGCTATGAAGTAATTTACTTGCTGTGTGTGAGTGAAAATGACAGCACTCTTCGCCCCACTAACAGCCAAATGTGTAGTGATGAGACTTATCATTATCTTTTCCTTTTAACAAATCATAATAGTCGATATTCTGAAATACGCTTAGTGTAGTTGATCCCACCTAAGCTGTTGAACAGATAAGTGTATATTCAATGATGAATCTCAGTGGTTTATTGTTATTTTATGATATCAACATTAGTTGGTCGAACAAAAGATATATACTGATCTAAAGGCTCTATATATTTTTCTAACCTGTTTTTTAACTGACGTTCCACAGTTTCCTTGACCCTATCACTTTTGAACTATAATTCCAAGAACAAGAACTTTCACAACACGCTTGATGACATCATTTTGGGGTTTAATTTCTAATATAATCAACTCACTGGTGACTAACTTTAGGACTTTTCTGAAATTCTAGTGAGTTGTGGCTAGCAAAGTTCAAATATATCAGGAGTGAGACAGTTATTCCGAATTGGCAATTTATCATCGTCACGTTATATTACAAATTGGTATAAGTAGGAATCATACTGTTGGATCACAGCCCAATAGTGCAGTGTAAAACCATCACCATATGACCTGAAAACACTGCATCTGATTTCCTATCGAAATCGAGGTAGTGCACTGAGGAGGATTTCTATACTAAGACAGAAAAAGTTGTCCAGTATTTTCTGGTTTTCATTTTTACTCAACCGATACCTATTTAGTGACAATTACAAACAACTAACACCTAATACATTATCAATCACAAACTACTTCAATTCAATGACATTTCTATTATTAGGAAACATCGTATGCTTTTAGTTTGTGTAGTGTACTGTATACTGTTTACTGAATGCCTCAAAGCATATCCTTATACTTGCCGCTTATATTCCACATTTTGTTTTTTTTTTAAATTCTTTTATTAATTATGAAAATAGGAACCAAATGTTCTTAGTATGACATGGAGTACAACTAATAATGATCTGATAGCTTACAGTGGTAATAATGTTTTATTTATTAAAAATGAGCAATTTCCAAGTCATCGTCAGTATACTAAGGTAATTATCATGTTATTTCATATACTTTGTTCCCTTTAGTAATTTTCATGAGAGCAAGAACAAATAGTTTGTACAGAATAAGATGACGATTCATTTTTATTTCGTTGGTTTCTCATCAGCCACTGCATACAACCTAGAATGATACTCTTTTACAAAGTTAATATTTGAAACAAGTTTTCACATACTCATGAGAATGGATGGAGTTAGTTGAAATCAAGATTACATAAACATGTGAACATGACTTGAAATGTTGGGAGAAAATGCTGTGTATATATACACGATCCAAGAGAAGGTATCAGAAAGCAAAATAGAGATCAGAGGTCAAATGATTACACAATAAGAGGTGGTTGGAAATATTTGAGAATAAAGTGAATAAAACTCAGTTATTATACTTTAAATGACCTAATTAAACACAAAAGTTGAACTTAACCATCTGAAAATCGATGATGTAACGGAGAGAAGGAATTGTTAAATCTGATCAAAAGAGAAAACGTATTAAAAGAAACTTAGCGAGAGAATAATAACTATGAAAACAATAACGCAAAAGCTAAGTTACTAGGGAAAAGAAAGGCATATAACAGTTTCTTTTTGAACACATAAGTTTGGTTTCAATCGTTTAATGACAATCGCTTCGGCATATTTTAGAAGATTTGAAGTTTTTTGTCTATTGAACACTTTAAATGATTGATTAATATCAATTTGGTGTCCTGTGTCAATTAGATGCTTAGCGATCGCGCTGTTGAATGTCTTTATTCCAATGAGTCGTAGATTTTTTGGAACATGTTCATTAAATCTTTCTGTTCGGCCAATGTAACTGCTACTGCAGGTACACGTAAATTTATATAGACAGTTGGCGGTAACATGAGAATGATACCTGTCGATTTTTGATTGTTTCAGTGAACATGTTGTTATGTATGATATTCACAGCATTTTCTCCCAACATTTTAAGTCATGTTCACATGTTTATGTAATCTTGATTTCAACTAACTCCATCCATTCTCATGAGTATGTGAAAACTTTGTTTCAAATATTAATTTTGTAAAAGAGTATTATTCTAGGTTGTATGCAGTGGCTGATGAGAAACCAACGAAGTGAAATGAATCATCATCTTATTCTGCACAACAATTTGTTCTTACTCTCATGAAAATATCATGTTATTATTTCATATAACAAATATGTTTTTAATATCTTAATTATATTCATTATATAATGATTTTAGTCAGAGTACCTCACTATAAGATTTGAACTATTCAATTCAATTCCTGGAGAAGTCATGAATGTCCACTTTTAAGAAATATCATACTTAAACAAAATAATCATCAAATGCTCAAGAAGTACCATTAGTAATGTAACTAAAATCATTCCAGAAAAGAATAACTAACTACAAAATTAGATGAATTGACAAAGAATCATTCTGTTGAAAAGTTTTTAATAATCAGCCTAATATTAATCCTTTTGGCTAGTTTTATGCAATTTATTAGAATGAAATAGCTGACTTATTACAAGTACTAAAATCAATGAGTTGGATCGTATAAGTGAACTATTCAAAGAATCAGTTTCATAATTTCAACTGTTTTCAAATGAGGAGAACTATTCACAAAATGACTGGATTTCTACTAAGAAAATTCAGTATGAAGATTAGAACTAATCTAGGTGAATTGACAACAAATAGATTTACTACCATCTCAAGAACTTTTATATGTCACTGAGCTACTGAATATTAAAAGACAAAGACTAATATCTAACTTCAAAGTAATTAATAGTTACAGGACAATACAACTTTAGAAATAATTTAAAATTACAATAAAAGTGATTGAGAAGTTTGCGCTGATTGCTTAAACAATGGAGTAGACCATCCACAGAAATTTCTCTGAAAATGTTTTAACCGTAAGGTAGAGAATTTATGCCTCAAAGATGAGTGACATAAACTGTTAATTTCTCTTTCAGCTGTTTTTTTCTAATTATGTTTACACAGGCTATTATAGTTATCAGATGACAAATTGATTGAATTCGTCACAGATTGATGTTAGCAGGGTATCATTGAAGACTAGGGAATATTGAACAGCTGTTTCGTTCGAGTATGGAGATTCTCAGCACTATGCACTAGTAAATTCCTTCCTAGGGGATTCAGTTTGGTAAACACCTAACTGTCTGAATCACTGAACCGACAATCATTGGTACAATTCCTACTTCTATCAATTTGTGATATATATAGTGTCCATTACTCGAACAAAACAGCTACCCAGTGTTTCCTGGTTTCCAGTGGTACATCTTAACATCAGCCTGTAAAGTATTCAATCAATTAAAAATACCAAAACTCACAAAAAATCCATCTCAATTCAGATGACAAATTGTTAATCAAGAATGAAGATAAAACGGCTAAGAAGCAACCGTATTAACTCAATCAAATCAGTTTCATAGTCTTTAAGAGATCATTTTGTTCTATTCATTGCTAAAATTTAATTTTCAATTTTAATTTTTTGCGCATAAATGAATGATTATTTCATTCTTATGTCAAGAACTGGATCTTAGTTACGTAATTGTTACAGACTAAACAGCAATAGATAGCTATTCTGATTTATTATGGTACTTCACAGTAGTGTGCATTCATGATTCTATCGAGAATTGAACCTTTGAAAATTCTGATGTTTTAACAATAGGTTATATAATCAAAGTATTTCAAGCCTATATTACATGTCATGATTCATGTTCAACATCAACAATGACTTCAAGTAAGTTGATAATAACTAAGTAAAATGATTTGAATATGTATGTAAGAGTTTGTAATTCCTTGTTGTTGATGCTAAACACTTCAGTTGATGATTAGTCTCTGTTGGTCTATCTTCATCTTAAGGAGATTGTTTTATTACTACTTTTAACTATAAGTTTTATTCATCTGTTTAATATCATAACTGGGATGTACATACTTTCAATCTGATGAATCCAATATAGTATAAAATACGTATATTCTACCTCTATCCAAAACCCAAATTTAACAAGAGTACTGTCATATATTGGGTGACTAAAAAAGAATAACTAACTTACAGAATTATCATTTAATTTGTATTGTGACTGGCAAGTGGAATCCAGGACGCTCGTTTCGTCCTATTTGGGACTCATCGGCTGGATGTACCTGCATCCAGAATGATGTTTTAGAAGACTATTTCAAATGTCTTAGTTGCGTTAAAAGTAAGCATTTTATTTCCTATCAGTATTATGCTCTTCATGCTCTATTCTCTCGTTAAGCATATTAACTGTTAGTGTATCATCTCTTATTTGTAAATTACAGTTAATCAGTTGTGTAAAGGTTACCTCTATTCACTGTCATTATCTTCCTTGTTTTTTATTCATGTTAAATTCCTAGTTGGTTGACTGTGTGGTTTGGCTTTCTTATTTATATAAAAAAATGCCTGGAATATAATGATTTTGTCTGGTTAACTTATCGGCTTATGTTCTTCCTATTCTGGCTTGGGATTAAGTAGGCATCAGGTGCACGTACAGTGACCGACTAGGCACTCTTATTTACGTTTGATGTTGCGATCTCGAATACACAAGGTCACATCAACCAACTGGTCGCATACATCAATCAATAGCAGTTTTTACAAATGTATACATGTCCTAGGATTATTAATGTATATTTATTTCCATTGGGATGATTATCTTTGTAGAGATTGGTTATATAGTTAATTGAAAATATCACAGATTGATGTTGACAGGGTATCATTAAAAACCAAGGAGCACTGGACAGCTGTTTCGTTCTAGTATGGAACTCCTCAGCAGCATACACACCCCAGATTCGCTACCAGAGGCTTCAGGTTGACAGGCGAATATATATATTTGTTAATATATTTATTTTTTATTAAATTGAAATATATCGTTGATTAACTTTATTTTTAGGGTATAACTCTTAGTTTTACAGGTACTTTTGTTTATTGCCTACATGAGAATACAATTAATCGTGTAGAAATCTCATTAACTCCTGCTGTATATCATTATTTGGGTAATAGTGAATTAAATGAAGCTTATCATCTTGGTTGTTTTGGATTAACTGAACAAGATTGGAAAATTATAGGACGATTAGCTTTGAATAAACTTAATCTAAAAGTAAGTTTAGAAAAGTATTGGATCTTTATAGAATATGAATAAAAGATATATGAAACATTGGAGACAGTAGCTTCCTAGTCGATTCCGATATTTCCAGAGAAGTTTGCTTTTTCGGGACAAATGGTATAAACATGAGTCATTCACTGTCTTTTTGTAACCAACAGTACTTACTGGGAGGTTTCTCTTTGGATCTGTCAACGAGTTTATTACTACATGACAGACGTTATCTTCGTAAGCATTTATTAACACTTTGGCAACTTCACTAGTTGTAAAGCTAATTCGTAATTGATATAAGAAGACTGTAGCCAACAGTAAAATCCAGGACACGCGTTTCATCATATTTGGATATCATTACCTTGATCTAGCAATACCCATGTCAGGTGTTCACATTAAAACTAAAACCTACTCACTATCGCTTTATACACCAACGCTTTACTGCCTATAACTAGTCAGAAATGAAGATATTGATATCAATCAGAGAAAATTACAAACCTTTACAATTAATTACAGATTATCTACAGTGCAAGTTGATGGAAAGTACTGAAGAATCATTAATAAGTCACCTCTATCTGAAGTTTTTAATGACGATGATAATCAAAACACCACACTCTAATATTCTGCAAACACTTGGAAAAATGAAGTTAGTGAAAGCGATCATAATGAGATAGTTAAGCTGAAGGTGTTTACATATTCTTCAACAGACTTCAAGGAGATACTAAGTAATGTCATGTATTTGACCGTTAAAAGTATATTTTCATTATCCATTTATACACCTTTTTCACATCTAAAAATGTAATTGAAACGTTAGACAGTTTGTGCCATGAAAACTGATCTTAAGAATTAGTTAACATAGAGCTTTTAAATGTTGGTAAATTGATACTTCAATTTATTCCAAATGTAAGGACAATTTTAGTGGGTTAGTTTATCAGTCATTTAGGCGTCAACCTTGAGTGGAAGGTGGTTTGGAAGTAGTCGGCAGGAAACCTTGGAACTCAGTTTGTGTTATATGACATCCATCAGCAAGACGTGAAACTGGGTGACCCAGGGTAAAATCAGAAGTGGACCATAAGTTTTCTTCAATGATTGCAAGTACGCTTTTGCTGATGAGTGCCAAATAACACTAAACCTAAGTTCAAGGTTCTCTAACAGACTATCTTCCAACCACGTTTATCTCTACATAGTGCCAGTGACATTCGAGTCACAGAAATTGGTTACCACATCACAACTAGATCGAAAGAGTCCAATCAACACTGCAACGGACTCGATCTACATCAAAATTGATAACTTTATAGTGATCAACCAATGTCAACATCAAGTGAAAAGGTGTATACCATTATTGGATACGAATTACAAAAGGATATAGCTTATCGAATCTTAAATGGGCCAAATCTCTACTCATAGAACTGATTTACTTGTAGTGTACAATATATTTACCGATTACTCAACATTGGACAATTTGATCATTATAAATTTGGGTTTGCTTCATCAAAAATTAATTTAGTGTTTTTAAGCAGTATCTAAATGTTTCAGAATAACTGGTCTTCAATTGTCTAGTTTTAGATTTCTTGGTTTAGTAGTGAGGTGATAATTATGTAATTCATCGTAGACATTTTAAGAAAGCACTTTACACAGGCGGTTTAATCAGCCATTGAGACCTCTTGTCCATTTTAAAAGTTTTTTTTTACTTACCAAAGTGGTTAAATCAAATCATCAGGATACTGTTGTGTATATACTACTTAGCTAGGCACTATAAATTATCTGAACTTCACATTATAGTCACACAAGTCTTTATTCCAAAAAATATACGTGATGATCTAGTGATCTGGATTCATTCGTCTATGACTTCGGTTCTTTTTTAAAATTTCCATTCACATTTATAAAGAAGTAATTTATATCTGGTGAATGTCTATTTTAAATGATCTAATTAACAGTCATTAAATTACTTATCTTTATTAAGTACATATTCATATGCTTGACTTTAGGATACACATAACATCAAAGTTAGTGATACTACTTTGTTATTCGAATCGAAGTCAATGGGAAGAGTTAACATTGTAATCGTCTGATTTTTCTGGGGTTGACCTCCTTCCAGGAGATAAACTTACTGACTTAGAATATGCCGATGATATAGTTCTACTGAGTGAAGATGCTGATAAAATGCAGAAATTTTTGACTACCTTGAACTTGAACGTAAGCATGTTTGGGATGCGATTCTCCCCATCCAAATGTAAAATGTAACTTCAGGACTGGCTTAATTCGGCACCAAAGTTAGTGATAGGGAGCGAAACTATTATATATGTTAACCGCTTTACTTATCTCGAGAGCCTCATTAGTCCTGACGGCCTGGTGTTTGATGAAATCTAGGCTAGTATACATAAGGCCCGATCGGCTTTCACCGATTCGCATCACTTGTGGCGTAGGGAAGACATTCGTTTACTGACTAAAGGACGCGTTTACTGCGCAGCAGCCAGATTTGTTTTATTTTATGAGTGTGAAACATGGCCATTAAGGATAGAGGATATTCGTAGACTGCTAGTATTTGATCATAGATGTCTCCGAAACTTTGCTCGTGTTTGCTGAGACCACCGAGTAAACAATGAGTGGGTTTGGAATAGAGTACTAGGTAAATACGGTACGTCTATCCATGAAGTAGTAAATCTTCACCAGCTGAGGTGGTTAGGACATGTGTTACATATGCCTGATCACCGTCTACCTCGACGAGCAATGTTGTCTGTTGTAGCAGTAGGCTGGAAGAATGTTAGGGGTGGCCAAACGAAAACATGGCACCAATCCATGAAGTCATTGACAATTGGGCTGAGCCATGTAAATAGATGCAGACTATCTGGTTGGGGCCCACACGATGATCGTAACAAATGGTTAGAAACTTCAGGTGATATGGCTCAAAATCGATTGCAATGGCGCAGGTGCATCCACTCCTTGTCTTCCTCCAAATTCTAATTTTCGAGCTTATTATAATTTTCTCTTTACTGAATCACTTTATATCTCAAATCTCATCTCTGATCTCTATGCCTTTCCATTAGTACTTACTCTGTTACTACCTCCCCTGCTCTGGGATCTGGTCCGACAATTTAATATGTATCTGCTAATTGAGGTACGGCAACTTGAACTGATGTACACATGTACTAAGTTCTACGTTGTAACTGACTGATTGACTGACAAACACAATAACCATTAAGTCACTGCCTCATTCACTTTATTTACATCAAGGTAATGATAACTACTAGTGATAAGAAGATCTCTCTAAGCGGATATTACGTAATAGGAGTTCGATCACTTGCATAACTTTTTATGACTAGAATGGTGTTAGTTTAAGCTTGTTCTATGAATATGCATTTTACAGTTTTTATTCCAACCTTCTTCTCCTCATCCCAGCCCCTATCCCCGAACTGAAGAATGAAACTGTCAATAATATGAGATATTCAGTTGTTAGTAAATTATGTAACGACTAAATTCACAATCTCTGTTATCTTTACGTTATTCTTTTGAATGTGATAGGTAGCAAAATATGCTTATATGCAGTTAGAAGATGTACTTATCCTGCTATTTATTCAACAACTTGAAGTAAGTGATCATTAACTGGTGACTATGAATAAATCAACTTTGTATTGTTATTAATTTTAGCTAATAATTCTTAATAATGATTAGATGCTGTGAAGATTGTTAAGTTTAAATTTGATATCATGAATAGACTTGGGTTAAGAAACTATTGAAAAAAGGAAGCATTGAACAACTGTTCCGTCCTACTATGTGCTTATTTTGTAGTGTTGAATCATGATTCTGATCGAAAGCTCTGAATGACATTAATCGTGATCAGATTATATCCATACTTTTATTTAAAGCATTTTAAAGTACAAAGTAACTAAAATGACCTTGGAGGTGATTGACGTGAAGGTAAGACGGCTGAGATATGTGAAACCCTGACCATATGTCTACAATGAACCGATAGAATCTGCTCCTATAATCTATGTAATCTGATTATGCAGACTTCGAATGGTTGAATCGGAAATGATGTGATAAGCTTGCCCAGAAGTAGAGAGTGAGAGAGTGAAACACCAATAAATAGAAGACTTCACCAAGACGCTTATTGAGTATGAACAAATGTGTTATATAACACATTCTGAACCAATCAGTAATAAGTTATATACAAATACATTGAAGATTGAACTAAAGGGAGGGGGGCAGAGTTTTGTACAGAAAACAGGATAATAGGTTCATAGTAAAATTTCAATAACTTGGAGAGGAAAATAGTTATAACAATCAGTATTAGATCTGTGTAAAGCCTACAATATAATCATTAAAAATATTGTGGTTACTAAATGATTTACAGATGTGGCTTAGCCGCAGGTGTCCGAAAAAGCATAGAGACTGAACTTCATAGGTTATGATTCCGTATTCTTTGCCCCATTTATAAAGTCGATACGATGAATAAGAAATAACTTTGTACTAATTTGATCAACATTATGATATTTTAGTTAAACACTGTAAATAAATAGTGAGGTCACTACAAGTCTTCATACGAAAACTTGATTTTATACTAATCTATAGCATATGTTAGATCAAGTGTAAAATCTCTTCTTTGTAAAGCTAATAGAATAAATATTAAGCAGTTAATTGGTGAATAAAGTACAACAATGATCCAGTTAGTTGATTATTTTCAACTTACTTGGAACCTATATTTATTTAGTATATCCGATTATAGACATATAGAGTACGTATATTAAATAATACTGATTTGGAATTGTACGGTTTAGACTGATCAATAGTTGAATAGTGACCAATATAATGTTTATTTGTTCCATGAAGCTGATAGAATTCTATCCATCAAGTTACTATGTGAACTGCAATAACTCGAAACCACGTGGTGGTTTAAGGGTCATCTCCAGGAGAATCTAGACCTAAGTTTTACGGTAGTTGGAACACGTCAGACATACGTACCTGCGATTTCAAGAGGACATTATCAGGGAATTAACTCAAAGAAGTTTAAACTGACTGAGCGAACACACCTCAGGAAGTATAATAAGGTAAAGCTAGTTCGAATCCACTAAGTAGGATAAGTCTCGTTAAGAGTGAAGACTCGTCTTGCTGACGAGTGTCAAACAGGGACAGAAGCTAAGTCAAACAGTATTAACTATTAAATATCTGCTGCATGAATCAATTTTATACATCCTAACATAGTCACATTGCATACATTTCGAAAACTCGAAACCATTTACACAAGAGGAATTCAAGCCTAATGTTGAAATGTTTAGAATATTTAACATTTTATGAGGTGGTGATCTAATCCTAATCAAGTTATAGTGACCAAAGAACATTTGTTCCTTAATATCCTTCTAATAGAAAGCATGTTAGTTACATAGAGGTATAAGAAAGTAGACTCAAAGTTGGATGGAAAAGATTTTACCTGTAAAGTATTCTGTAGAGAGTCGACCACGAAACATTTTCAACCTAATAAAAAGCGAATTACATTTTAATAATGACTGTTATATCATCGTCTGTAAAGCGTTTAATCAAACTGATAATTATAAAATGTTTATTAATGGTTGCTGTAGAGATTGTTGAATGTAAATGTTCACAACATAGAAAATTATTCACAGCTGTTCTGTTCTAGTATACAATTCTTCAACAGTTGTCATCAACATACCTACTAGGAATCAATTTCAAAACTTTCAGATCTTATGGTACACACTTAACTTTCAGTTTACTTCAACTATAATCTAACTATCTGCATTTCCAACGTAAACAGCCATCATGAAATGTCATTAATGTGTTATATAGATTCAAGCCTCTGAAGATTTCACAATTAAGACGAAATAAGTGAAAAATAACTCTTGAATTTTTATTGGTTATCTAAATAAATTTTTCTAAAGTAATAAAATTCAATGATGATGTAATCAGTATAACATCATTTCTTATTATCTAGGAAAGATATAAACGTGGTGAATGGACTGATAAAGATACTGTCAACAATTCAAATATTTCAATTGTTTTAGGTGATATTTCAGCTTATTTAGGAAATTTCACTGAAGCTGTTGTCAATTATAATCGAACTAGTGGACAACAACATAAAATAATTGAAATGTATACAGATTTACGTCGTTTTAATGAAGTACATGAAATAATGTCAACTAATTGTGATGTCAATGAACGTAAATTATTATTAGCCAAAAATGCAGATTGGGCTAAATCAACAAATGAATATCGAGAAGCGGCTAAAATGTATATTGATGCAGGTGAATACATTAAAGCTATTGAACTATCTGATCAACATGGATGGACTGATATGTAAGTTTTTTATTGTTTGGTTTAGTTTTATAAATTAAAAATAAACTCTAAACAATTACTGTATTGGTTAGTGGTACTTATCACAGACTTAGTGGGGAGAATACGATATAAGCTTCAAAAGCCGAATACTTAAATTTACATTTATAAAATGACTAATATTAACATTTGTGTAGAGTGGTATCTCAGTAGTTAAGGCATTCGTCTTTCAGCCAGTAAGTTGCAGTTCTAAACCACTCCCTATCTACTTCTATTTAGGCTACCGGGTAGTGATATCATTAGCCATCCCATATAGAGTACAACTTGAAGCTATATACAAGATTTCAGATCTTTCAAATTGGTTAATATAGTCGAGTAAAAAGTTAATTAGCACTCCATTTTGGCACTCCAATATTCTTGGTACTTAAGACGTTATGTTACAGGATTTAGATATGTATAGAATCACTTAGCCTAATATTTAGAGTGTGACTTATGCACAAACATACGCATCATTCGTATCTAGTAAATGAGTTAATAATAAATTTTCTACAAACAACAAGGAGTTTACTTCGTTGTTTTTTCTTTCTTAGTTTATTAGACATTAGTCGTCGTTTGGATAAAGGTGATCATGAATATTTAGAACGTTGTGCACGAAGTTTAACACGACTTGGTGAATATGCTTTTGCTGCAGACTGTTATGCTAAATATGGTGATATTGAAAATCAATTGAATTTGCATATTGAATCACATAATTGGGAAGAGGTGAGTTTCATTTGATATCCTCCAATAAGACTGCATACAAAAAGATACACATAAGTCATATTCAAGTATATCGGATATAATAGTGCAATATAATTAGTCCCTTATAACAAGCGTGTAGGGCATAAATAAATATCATTTCAAACTGGCTGATAATTAAGTAGGGACCAATGCATACATCTCAGTCAATCCTACAGAGGTTACTCTAAGTTCTAATAGCTGAGTGTGGTGGTCTCAGACTGTAAAACTAGGTGACTCTGGATTGAACTTGACAAGAAGCCCTTTTCCCTATAAGATTGCAGGTATTCATTCTTGACGAGTGCCAAATAGTATGGAACCTAGGTTCAGGAGTTTTCTGAAGATTTTCGTCAAACCAATCTCCATCATAACATAGTACATACGATGTCAGAGTCGCTTAGCCTAGCCACCCACCACATTACAAGTTAGGCGGACAGAAATTAGTCAGCTCTAAAATATCCTTGTTATGTAGTCGTGTTATCACACTAAATATATTTGTATGTATTCTGGGAATTCATGTAAACGTTTATTGGACGCGTCCTGGATTCTGCTTGTCAGCCACAGGCATACTCAAAACGTGTTTAAACCGTCTCAGTCGATGAAATTTTCGCCATCATCAACTGATTAACCGTGTTTTCTTAGTACTCTCTGTCTAATATCAATATTACCTCTTCTGCTGTCATTCCATGATATGCGGGCAATACTACAAAATTTTTAGGATCAAAGGCGTGAAGCCAATGGATATCTTCCATTTTCATGGCCCATGTTTCTCACTCATATGTTATGGCAGAGTGGACTACTGTACAGTACACACTAATTTTCGTTAAGTGACGAATATCTCGCCTATAGCACAAGTGATGTAGGTTGATAAATGTCAAACGATTTGTTTAAATGTGTGCTAAGATTTTGTCGCACACTGACCCACCATGAGTAGTGAGGCTTCTACATATGTGAAGTGGTCAACGTACTCAACTACTTTACTCGTTATTACTAATCTAGACGATGATGAAGACCAGTGTTAGAGTGACACTTTGCATTTGTATGGAGAGAAAGGCATCCCGAACATGCTTGGGGTGTTATTCAATATGTTCAGAAGAGTTTCCATATTGTCAGCGTCTTCACTGAATAGGCTATATTGTCTGCGTTTTCTAAGTGGACAAGTTGGCTTCCTGGAAGGAGATTAATTCGTGAGAGGTTAGTAGAAGAATGGGTGGTTACAAAGTTGATGATACATATGACGAAGTTAAATAAAATGGGAAATAACGAGTAATCCTGACGAAAACCACTAGTAGTTGACAATTCGGCCAGTGGTATTCGGAGTAGAGAGCTTTCACATCATTTATGCCTTTGTGTTATGTTGAGCGATTCAAGTAGAATAACTAACTTTCAGAACTTTGTTCTAAAAGACTATTTTAGTTACCCTTAGTTGTGTGTAAATTAAACATTTATTTCCTATTGATTAATATGTTCCCTCGTGCTCTTTCCTCCCTCTTGTTGCATTAACTGTCAGTATATCATCATTTTATTTATGATCTACAATTACTTAATTATGTACATGTTACCTCAGTTGACTACCACTGTCTCCCTTATTTTGTATTGTTAGTAATTTCTCAATTGGTTGACTGCTTGAAATATAATATGATTCTGTATGGTTGTTCATCACTCTTATTTTCTTCCTATTCGGGCTTTGTATTAAGTGGGTATGATGTAGACGTACAGGGACCAACTAGGCGCCTTCATTAGCGTTTTTCCACAGTGAATTCGTGAACACAGGGTCACATATCGATTATTTGGTCGTATGTATCAGTTACAAAATCTTTTTTGCATCATAACACTAATAATAAACGCTGTTTAGTACCTCTCTAACTACAAAGTCAAGAAATACAACTATTATTTGACGATGGTAGCTATGCTTATGTTCTAGAACCTGATAAGGAGTAAATATAAGGTCAATGCATCCTTGTTCAGGTCTAAAACCATCCTGGCCTCCCTGAATTTGCTCTTCCCCGGTTTTAGACAAACGTCGGATGATTTCTGAGGCTGGTACCTTTGAATAATGTAGGCTTCAAACCATTATATATTTGAACTGTATGTAATCACATAGTTTGCCAAATGTAATTTTAAAACGAAACAATCAAGTTATTTTGTTCAAATCATTGTGTATGGTAGTAAATATTATGACTAGTACCACTGTCCTCATCAGTCCAATATTCATTAACTTCTTTGTTATATTCAGGCATTCACTTTAGTTGAGAAACATCATATTTACACAAGAAAAGTATATTTACCATATGCTAATTGGCTAGCAGAAAATGACAAGTTTGAAGAAGCTCAAGCCGGTGAGTGTGTGATTTTCTTGACTGTTTATAAGAATTACTGCAAACTTTAACTTCAGTAAACAATCGACACAGAAAAAAAATCCTTCATAGCTTGCATAACATGCGATGATTCGAAAGTTAAGTTACAATTCAAGATTAATTGACAGTTAGTCAAGATGACCTTGAGTACAGTTAGAGATATGAGGGTACTTATCACTTTCCAATTCAATATACTATTCGTTTGCTGTTGAGGATCTTGGCAACTTTGGAGCTGACTTCTGAATTCATCGGACAACTACTTAAGGCTAGTCACATACAACCACTTTATTAGTAGTTTTGAATGTGTTAACTTCATACTTTATAGATCTTACTGGCTGGCGACAACAACCTGCTGTTTTACGAAGTTTACACCCGTTACCCCTCCCAGAGGAGCATAGGCCGCTCACAAGCATTCTCCATTGAACTTTGTACTGAGCAGTCCCTCCCAGGTGTTTTCAGTTGCTGCTCATCCTTTTAATGTCTCCTTTCGATTCTCGACGCAGTGTGTTCTTCGGCCTTTCTCTTTTCCGTTTCCCAACACGATTCCAAGTTAATACTTGTCTCGTGAAGCAGTCTGATGATTTTCGCAATGTATGTTTTATCCATTTCCTACGTCATTTCCTGATTTCCTCTTCGGCTAAAAGTTGGTTTCTTCTCTTCCATAGTAAGCAATAAGCTACTGGGTAAGATGCAATAATTAATTCTAGCCCCAGCCATCTCTAAGCCTTTGCTTCTACTGTTAGGAAGCTTCACTGATAATCTGTGTTTCTATATATTTAGTTAAGATTGTAGTTTATCCACTTATTTAATGTTTCTGAGAATTAATGCAAGTTAATTTCAATCTGTTGTCGTGTATGTACACAATTCAATTATATGCTGTTCAGTTAAATCAGTTTTTTGTTGATGCCAGAAAAGTCGGATATCAAGTCAGTTTTGTTTTGAAGTGAGCGCTAAAGATAACTGGAACCATATTAATGACTTTATATATTTCAATTGTGATTAGAAAATGAGGAAGTAGAAAGATAAGTGACGTATTATACTTAAGTACTTAAAAACTTATAGCTTGTATATTTTCCCTTTCATTTTCTATATGCTGTCTTTCACTTGAGGCTGTTTGTGACTATGTTCACTTAATAATATACCTATAGTGTATATATTGACTGGTTGTTGATTTCCAGTAGGATTCTCGTAAGTATAAGCAGAAATATTTAGGTTAGACTGGGATTATCTGTTGTCATAGTGAATCATGTGATCAAGTATCCTTTAAAGTACATTTGGCAACTCGATATTTGTAACTGTATTGTATTAATGTTTTTGATTTAGATCGTCAAGTTAATTCTAAGTTTAAGTTATAAAACGTACTCACAATACTTCATTTAGTTTCATAATGTACTGACTATAGGTTTAGGATGGCAACAATTTACATGATCTAACGTTCACATAGATTCATTGTTACTGAAGCCTTGGTATAACTGTAACAAACGGCTATACTTCAACAAATATAAATTTTATTTGTAAATATGAATTTTCCGCAGTCATAGACCATGCTCTATCTTACCCAATTTAATGATTTATTAAGATATGAGATTGCTTCTTGCATTAATTAGCATTGCAGAGATTGTTGACTTTGATTGTCAACACCATACACTTATCTTTGTTAGATAGCCACTGAAACTGGAAAGCATTGAGCAGTTGTTTTGTCCTGTTTCATCACTCCGAAGTAGTGTTTCTTGGTCTCCAATCGTTATCAATCCGTGATACAAAACTTTACATTCTCTTATTATCAGTGCTTCAGAAAAAACGTAGAAGTTTCTCTCGTTAATAATAATAATCATGTTGTATGCTTAGTCTTCCGTTCGCCTTTATTTGGCAACATTCAAACTGTTGCTATCATATATGATTGATCATTTCCTCACTGTTATTTTTATTTATCTAAATCGAATAGCATTTATCAAGGCTGGCTTACAAAATGAAGCAATCTCAGTACTTGAACAGTTGGCCACCTGTGCCGCTAAAGAATCACGTTTCGACGATGCTGGTTTTTATTATTGGAAGCTATCTGCTTTATGCTTAGATATGCTGAAAAATGAGACAAGTAAGATAATGTATGCATAATATTATCACTAAAAGTATATTATTATTATTATTATTATTATTATTATTATTATTATTATTATTATTACTATTACTACTATTACTACTACTACTACTACTACTAATAATAATAATAAAAATATACAATATCCCAACAGTGTACCAGTTTCCACGAGAATTTCAAACAAGATAAACCGTCGATCCTCATTCCCTCTCGGATTTCTACCGTCAAATGTGTTTACATGACATCTCTTTTTTTAACCGAATAAATATGATGCTTAAATATTTTAATAATCTCCTCCTCGCTTTTGCAAAAAACAACGCAGAGAGAGAAGGTGAAGTGAAGGTACATTTACAAATCATCGTAATCGTACATTCTTCTTAAATTTTCCAATAAGTAAATTGGTGATAGATGATAACTATTTAAAGAAGGCGCGTAAGTACCGGTGATTAGAAAAACGTTTTATTCAATTAAAACAAATCTTAATCCTAATAGGATATTTTCTTACAGGTCTCAGTGTTGGAAAGTGATATGCTATATTTATTAGATTTTGGAACTGTATTTAAATGCATAACCAGGCCAATAAAACCAGGGTTTTAAAATAGTGGCATCTTAACTGAACTTCAGTATTGCTACGGTGACTTCAGCATTGGAATATCAGGAACTTTTCAGAAATAACTAAGGTTCAATAATCACCTTTAAACCAATATAACTGTGTTATGATATTTTGCAATTGTAAATAAATTGTTTATTGATATAAGACAGATGACCTTTTAATTCTTGCTTTCTTTTCAAAATTAACCGGTTATTATAATATTGAAACCGGTTTTATAGTAGGTTTCCAAGCTTTTTTAGTTACATTGTTTCTGTGACCTGTATTGTATGCTTGAAATCATACCATCCAGCTTAGTGAAAAACATTTAACGTAAACCATCTTCTTAAGCTACAAATCTATATCATCATTGTAAAATAATCCATAATTTCCGAATGTTACTTTATACTACTCATTAGTAGGTAATAAATATCTCACTGCATATAGAATCATTGATAAATATAAATGAGAGCATGTTTCATACTCTATGATTAGATTATCAAGCATTACTGACTGATTGTAGCGAATGACTATTAAATTAAGATGAAATTTAGCTGTTCACATTCTTCACAGATTGATATCCGTTATGTTTTACTGGAAATCACTAAGTAATGGATATCTGTTTTGTGTTAGTTTTGGGATTCATCCGTAGAAGTGTAAGCCCGTAACTCTATCAGAAAGTAAAACTATAAGCTTTCACGTGTCACGATGAACTCTTAACATTCAACACCACTGGACTGAACATCCAATGATAGGATTGTTACTCTCATTAATTTATTAAATTTGACGTTGAAACAGAAATTATTCATTCATTTATTTACTTACTAATAAGTAGCATAAATAACTTCAAAAATCGATCTTTATGGTTCTCTTGTTTACTCATTTATTAAACGCTTTTTTTTTTCTATCCTACCTCATACTCCATTCATTTTTCACTAATGTACATCCTTATGATTATTGGTTTCCTTATTGAGGATACCTCTCATTACCTGTGTCTAAACTACTACTAATTTCCAAGCTTTTGAACAGCGAACTTAAGGAGATGGATACAATTTTAAGGAACATACGTCCATATACAAAGAAAAAACACAGGCCTTTTTTTCGTTAGTAATAGCCTTGATACTATAGATACTTCCAACGAGATAACTAAAAACAGTTTAGTTGGAAAACAAGACTAACGTTCAGCGCGTAGTTACTTACTTACTTATGCCTGTTACCCCTCTCGGAGGAGCATAGGCCGCTCACCAGTCTTCTCCATTCAACTCTGTCCTGAGCAATCCTTTTCAGCTGTCTCCAGTTAATGTTCATCCTCTCAATGTCTGCTTCCAGTTCTCGACGCAGGGTGTTCTTTGGCCTTCCTACTTTTCCGTTTTCCAACAGGATTCCAATTTAGTGCTTGTCTCGTGATACAGTCTGATGATTTCCGCAATGTATGTCCTATCCGTTTCCAACGTCGTTTCCTGATTTCCTCTTCAGCTGGAAGTTGATTTGTTGTTTTTCAAAGTAGGCTGTTGCTGATGGTTTCCGGCCAACAGACATTCAATATTCTACGTAGACAGTTGTTGATAAATACCTGTACTCTCCTGAGGATGTTTGCAGCCCGCAGCTCTTCTAGGGTTGTTCTCGGTCCCAAGCCCGGGTAAAGGAGGAGGGTTGGGCATAGGGCCAGCACCTTTATCCCGTAAAACACAAGTTTGCTAAAAAACGCTAACCAGAATAAACGAACTTTACCAAAAACGCGTAGTTACATAGATTATAATAATTGCGAAAGAAACAACCAGTTGAGTAACATCATAAAATCAAATTTCAAGCTAAAAATGAAGTGTGATTAAAAATACTTATATGGCAACTAGTTGAATAAGAGTCAGTTGGGAGCTAAAAATCAATAAAAAGCGTCGGGTCAACAGTTTTTCAGAAAAATTGTGCATAAATCACTTTTTCACTAAACGGCTCTAATATCATTAAATGTTTAACGAATGATTCAGAAATGCTAAGAAGGTAGAGACTCATTGTACATTCTAAGTCTTCATTGATCTTATAGATAATTTTTGAGTATTGAACCTTTTTTTAATTGAATCACTCATATCTTAAAGGCATTGATTACTTGATCTTATAGTTGATTCTTCACTTTAAGTCAAGGAGATCGGATAATCTTCTTGAATTTCTTTGTTTAAAACATGAATTAAACTATAAAAGAAAATGACTTCGATTAATCAAAATATAATTTAAATCAACTTGTATTTTTCTGTTGATTTGTTTTCGATTAAAATTGATTACTCTCTGTTGCTATACGTGCATCCTTAGCTGGTTGCCTTGATACAGTGATAGTTCACAAGTATGAATTAAGTTGGACTGTGCCTAGTAAATGTATTCAACAACGCATATTTTATTTTGTTTGAGACTAGTCAGCTGAATGTGCTTACACCATAGTGTTGATGAACTTACAGGGATTCAAATTCAGTTAGTCTCTCAATAAACATCACCTCTTTCACCATTAGGCTAATGAGTTCAACCAGTTACTCGTATGAAATGAGTATGCATATATGTACATATAATTTGATAGTATTTGTATTGACCCGTTAATTTGCTATGGAAACACTAGGATGTAGGTGTATCCACCTAACAAATCCCAAACTGATACATACTCAATTCCACTTAACCAACCACAATCCAAACTAATTCATGATTTATTAGATTAATTATTGATTACATTGATAACAAAAAAAAATCTGTGAATCATTTTTAGAGAACATTCTGTGGAATCATCTACTGAGGTTTATATTTTCATGTTTACTTTTTATAGTTACAGAAACGGTTCATCATGACTTATTGGAACAATATTATGATTTTCAAAGAAAAGCTGATGTTTATTATGTATATCATCATATATATCGATTTTTGGTAAGACTTTTACACTGTATTCTATAATAGAAACATTCTGTTATGAATTTCTTGATAGTCTCTAAGGTATACTGTTCTGTCATTTTGTTTTTTGAAGAAGAAGAAGAGGATGGAAACATATTACTGTTGGCTGTATGGTTAGTGTTTGTTAGCTGATTTCTTTAATTTACCTTTAAGATGACTATGAACAGTTAGAGTTCATTTTGATTGGATAATTATAGTTATACTGAATTCTTTGAGCTGAATGGTTTGATTGTACAGCTATTGTCAATATTCTGAATAATTTCATTGGTGTAAACTTTTCATAGAAGTGAGCTATGAAATTTTCTCCACAAGTAACTGGCAGCTTGTTCTATCGACCGTCGGTTTGATTGATTTCTGTGGACGATTGTTCGGTCATTTTCTTTGTATGTTTAATTTGAATACCTTCCCTTTTGTCTGATTCATTGTATTGTAGTTGTTTATTAGTTTTCAAATTAGCTAATCCGATGATCCTTGTTCATAAGGTATTCAATAAATAAATAAACTAAATTAACAATTACCACGAAAAAAGGTTTTTCTTATGGAGTCATTTGGTTCAAGATAACTTAAGCTTTTATCATCATCGAAGTTAATACTGTAGTGAAGTATTTTCTTTTGATGCAGAGATCCCTTACTGAGGTTTGAGCTCTAACTTTTTGTCAATGAATCTGGATAGATTATCGTTTTCAAAAAGCATCTTCCTTTTAAGATTTAATTTCTCATCTATGATATCATAACTGCCAATTCATCAAATTCGTGTGGTGGCAGATGTAGTCACATTCCTTTTTCTACTAATAGGGGTTGGTCTGCAGATGTCTGATAGTTAATCATTCTGTTAAATTGTCCAATGAATACCACCGCAATCTCTGCTTCTACGATGTTCCTTTCTTAAAGCTTTCTTCCTCCTTCTCTATTTTCTCTGTTGACTTATTTCATGCAACTGACACTTCCATTTCTGTATTTATTAGTATTCATTAGTATATTTTACAGATTGATGTTAGTTGCGTACCAATGAGAAGCAGGAGCACTAGACAACTGTTTTGTTCTATGGTGGACCTCCTCAGCAGTGCTCATCCTCGATTTCCATGTTAAAAAATTCAACTCACAACAATCCTGTCTTTACTGATAACACTTAACTGTCTGCATCAATAGGCTGACGTTAAATGGTTGAATTCCCACTTTCATCAATTTGTAATGTATAACGTAATGATCATTCATTGTCACTGGTGATAACTATCTCACTTTCGACATGTCTAGACTCCATCAGTTACTAACTCTTACTCGAACTTTAAGAACATACTGAAGTCAGTCACTAGTGAGTTGATTATATCTATACCCATCATTACAAAACCCCTTCAATTCAATTATTTTTCATTTCACTTTTTATTTTCTATAGAAATACAACTGGTTTTAAGCATTTACTAATGCTTAGATAATTTCTATGACATTTTAATAAATACTTGTATTCTTATCAACTACATTTTCAGGGCTTCTTTCATTACTATGTATGTTTAATTAACAAACATTATTTGTTATTTTTCTGAAGTAAAACGTATATTTTTGGATAAACAGATTTGATAGCAAGTTTGAAAACGAGAAAATTGAACAGTTGTACTGTTATATCACAAGATTTCTCAGTAGAGCTTATCTATGCTACCCCATTCTTGTTCATTGAAGTTTAAGAGTGAGACTTTTAAGTTTCGCAGAGTACGTATTTATTCTTAACTTATTGATCTGGTATCAAATAGTTGACATAATTAACCTTAGTCAATTCGTGATAAATTGGACAATTTCATCCGTTACCATTAGTATGTAGCTGCTACACGATAGACACAGTTGAACTCTGTGGATCGAGTCTTTTCACTAAACTTCTGAAATTACTTCATATTGATTAATGTCAGCTGTTATGGAGATTGTTTGAAATAAATGTTTAATATAAGCTATTTTGTGTTGCTAAATTCGATTTCAACAACTTCCATGAACAATGTTGTTCACTTGTAAATTAATTAAACGTGTCGATCAATTTATTTTACAGAGATCAGTTTCATTTGTAGATGTTATTCGTCATTAGTATTATTCACGACTACAGTAAACTAAACAAGTGTTATGTCATAGTGTGGGCTATTTAGCCGTGCACAACCACACCATTTGAAAATGAACCTATGACCTTCACATCCCTCGATTACCACTTAACAATTGAACCACTAGACTGAAATCCAGTCGTACATATTCATAACATCTTGTAGTAAATTATGCAACGCAGCGGTCATGTCCTACTCATGTCATATCTGAGGAGTGTCATACTTGGATAAAATAGTTTTTTAGTACTCCCTGGTTATTATTCAATAGCACTGTATAGTTTCTTCTAAGAAGTTTCAGATTCGTTATTAATCGCTCTTCTTAAACACCATATGAGAGCATAAGTAACTTAAATTACTTGACTAGTTATGATGAATACCTGTCGATAGTAATGCAGCAACTTTTAATACATAGATTGTATTATATGAAATAGGATGTATGAATTATATCCATTCTATTCATTTATCTACATTTTTCAGCATGAACCATTCGCTTCTCATATGCCCGAAACATATTTCAATATGGCACGCTATTTAACGCATATTTTACAATTTGGTGATGTGGCGGAAGTTTCAAAAGCGTATTCCTTTTTCATGCATGATTGTTTCTTAGCTTTCTTATATATCCTATATCACCTTAAGTGAATGCAATATGTCAATACATTTTATGCTGCTGATTTGTTTTGGTGTATGTGATGGTGTAATGAACGTCGGTAGGTTAAAGACAAATGACTTTCACCTGTCTAATGATGCAAATGACCTTCGCTAAGCGACGGTGAAACCAATTGATTCAATGACCTATAAACAGAAGGTGGTTTCTACGTAATCAACGTGAAACCACAAATTAAAGTTTTGTGATGCACGTAACTCGTTAACAAGGAACGTCTGCAATCTCGATTTAACTGGTGCTGCTTCGCGTATCCAACCCGGGGTCACTCAGTCTCATAGTTGCCAACCATTACCACTAGGCCATACAACCCACATTTCATTAATATAATGTTTGTCTAGTCCTTGATAGTGGAAATTGAGTTCTAAAGATCAAGTTCAGCTGTGATAAACAAAACAGAAATGTTTTCCCTATAGTGATACAAATGTTGTAGGGTTATGTACAAAAGTGTTACTAACGGGATTTATAAACAATGTGAACGATATTTGAAGTAGGTTAGCTGCGTATCAGTGCGAATATGAAGGATTTTAAATTAAAATCTTATGCAGTCATATTAATCAGTGTTTCTGTTGAGCATTAGCGGTACAAAAAGAGCATATCTTTAGTCAAATTATTTTTCAGCGTCACTATTTTCCGATTGACTTAAAGTGGTTTATCCAGTGAAGATCATTTTAGTGTCGCTGAAGTTTGGTTGTTTAATTGAAATTGACCTATGAAGGCTATCATATCATATTAGAGCTGTAAAGATATAAACTCTGTAGATTGCGTAATTAGTACTTTCCTTTGATGTTATGATTGGGTCTCGAACCTGAAACTAAGATAGTTTATCACAACTGTATTTTTCAAGTTATCAATTCCCAGTATAATGCTGTTACTATATAAATAGATAAAATATATATTTGTTGTCGATTACATAACAATTTTTATTTTTATTTGTAGTTATTAAATTATAACTAGTCAAGTTTTGATTATTACCTTAACTGACAACAATTATAGCGCTGTTCTGTATACTTTAGCTAAACATGGTCGTAAATTAGGTGCATACAAATTAACTAAACAAATATACAATAAATTACAAACATTTTACTTACCATTTAAAATGCGTAATGAAGTCGATTTATGTAGTATTACCTTGAATTCAGGACCAATGATTGATTCTGAAGTAAGTCGATATTATTGTCTATGCATGTATCCATGTATCCATGTTTTACAATATCAGAAGATTGTTTTAGCTTCTTGAAAGTGATTATTTCTCAGTAGTATACATAGAGAAGATCAGTTGACTTCTGTTATTCCTTTCAGTATGGGTTTCCGTGAAGATCCAGTTCCTCTGTGAAAGTGTTCACCTATAAAAATGATATCACTTAGTTTAGTAGGATTTCTCAGTTGTTAATCGCTAAACAAAGAAAGTGAAATTCCTCTCTGAGTTTATTTAATTCAGTGTTTTGTGTCGTTTTTGCTATGTCTTATAGGATTATTAATTATATTAATAGCAAAAGGTGGGAAGGAAGCCAATACATGTCCTCTTTCTGTACTATGATAAGTCTTGGTAGGCCTGTTAACAACTTAGTACCCTGTTGCTAAAATTGCTCAATCGTGTTCATAATAAGATGAGGACAATAATCACGAAGAAATCAAATATATGTTGATGATATAGTAGAGTTGGACATCTTAGTCAAAACGCTCGAGAAGTCTATGAAGTGACTATAGCTCTCAGAACTCTTTTACTGACTGGAACATTCCAATATGAAAAGGGTTGTGAGCTATAACACAGTTATTTCATGGTTTCTTTGTTCTTTCACTTGTAAAAGTAGTTCATGATTGAAATGTGAAAGAAGTCCACTCTGTAATTAATCCGCAGATATGATCATTTAAACTGTTTATTGTTTAATTAAGATTATTTTATTAATGAAAATTCAATGTTAGGTAATGATACTGAGGTCAAATGGCTAGTTCATTATAGGCGAATAACTACTAGTTATTATCAAGGAGAGTGAAAATGGAACTTATTATGTGTGAAATGGTTATTACCAATGACAACGAATGATAATCGTGGTATGTCACAAAGTGATAAAGTGAGAATTTTATTATCGAACGCCGCCCAAAAGGCTTATCCACCTGTCTGAGTAATATAAATTTATTCTCCTGATAGAATTGAAGATGTGCACTCCTCAGGAGTCTCATACTAGGATGAAACAGTTATCCAGTGTTCTCTGCTTCTTACGGACACACAAGCAACGTCAATCTACACTGAATACAAAAAACCAAAAACTGAATTAATTTTCTATATTCTGCCAAAATAGGTTTACTTAAAGGCCAAGATAAAGTAATATCAAAATGTCAAACACTAGTAAAGTTGATTCACACGTGCAAGCATCAGTATGCTAACTTTACAATTAGATGGAATAGATCCCACTAATATAATAACCGCTTAAATATACACAATCAATAGACGCCATCTAAAGAATTAAGTATTTGGAATTGTTAGAGTGGCGTTTTCATGGATTTACTGATGAGACTTTCAAGACTTCATTGTCTTTGTTTATTAAAATCTATACAGTCCAAAACAAACGACGTTTACTATTAAATCTGTTAATTATCTTCACTGAACATCCAATTTTGCTAACATTTCAACGAGTATAACCCACAATTGTATTGCACCCTAAAATCAACTTTTGACACTTCCTCTTAATGATGTGCTCTATTTAGCTCTCCGTTACTTTATCCTTTCTCATATTGGCGGATGTCACTAAAATATGACTAACGAACTGAGTAATGATACGTTTTTGGCTCATAAGTACAAAAGATCGATTTCCTATCTCAATTCACTATACCACATGGCCAGAATTAGACAAAGCAAACTAGATGAGTGATGAAGCTATAGAAATAATCGCAATCGTAAGCATAATGAGAAATGCTAAACTCAAATTATGGTTCCTAGAAGATGGAATGCAAAGGTATGTATGAAGGAATACTGAAATGCTATAGCAATAAGAGATAGATAGATAGATAGATACAACGCAGAACTTCGTACGTACGTACATCAGTTTACGTCGCCATACCACATCAGCACAGAGACGCAACTGTCAGTTCAAATCCAAGAGTGATAGCGATAGTAGAAGTATTAGCAGTAATGCAGAAAATTAGGGAGCGAAGATATGATTCGAAAAGTATAATTCAGTAAGATAAATTTGAAAGGAGAAAGATAGAGAATTCAGAAGGTTAGATTTTGAGAGAACACAAAGAGTGGATGCACCTGCGCCATTGCAAACGATTCTAAGACATGGCGTTCAAGGTCTCTAACCATTGGTGACTTTCGTCTCGCGGACCCCAACCACGCACCCTACATCTACCAACATGACTTAGTCCACTTGTCAGTGACTTCATCGATTTCTGCCATGTTTTGGTTTGGCCGCCTCTAGCTTTCTTCCAACCTATTCCTACACCGCAAAACATAGCTCGTCGAGGCAGTCGGTAGTTAGACATGTGTAACACATGTCCCAACCACCTCAACTGATGAAGTTTCAATACCTCATCTATTGGTTTGCCATCCTTTCCTAGAACCCGTTTCCTAACGACAGTGTTGCTCATTTGGTTGTCCCATGATACACGAGCAATCCTTCGGAGACACCTATGATCGAAGACCAGTAACCTACGAATGTCCTCTACTCTTAACGGCCATGTTTCGCTCCTGTATAGTAGGACAGAGCGAACTGCTGCATGGTACACTCGTCGTTTGGTTAGCAAGCGGATATCTCGCCTGCGCCATAAATGACGCAACTTGGTGAAAGTCAATCTAGCTTTCTGTATCCGTGCTGAGATTTCGTCGGTCACCAGGCCACCAGCACTGATGAGACTCCCCCATAGCAATAAGAAGATAAAAAGTTAGTGCATCTGCTCAACTGTGATTGATTCTGAAGAATGTCAGTACCTTTTTCCAACCATTTGTCGTAGTTATCTTAATTACGTATATCCCAACCTACTGATATGAATTCAACCAACGGTCAAGGATTTCATGGACTGATATTATGCCATGGTTTGTCTACCTTTATATTCCTTCTACTTTATTCCTACCTCAGCCAACATTGTGCACTGTGGTGTCAGGTTAGTTGGCATACGTGACACATTTCTTCTTTATCTTTGTCGACGACAGTTCGAATTCAAGTAACATCAAAGTCTGATAGAAGCAATAAACGCATGTTTTCATACTAAGTTATCGATTCACAACAATATGTACTCACTATAGGATACATGAAATTGTATCTAAAAGTTTTCGGTCTACCCTACTTTAAGTAAAAAAGTGATAGAAAGGAATCTATGAAATTATTTCTCATTTAATTTAGATTGTGGATGACAAGTGGAATCTAGGACTCGTGTTTCATTCTATTTAGGACTTGGAAGCTGGATGTACCTATACCACTCAGGATGTATTTATAGCAACAGAGACTATTCATTTTCAGTTAGTATCGAACCGACAAGTTGGTGGGGGGGGGGGATTTCGAAGTAAAATTCAAATAAAGTGAAACCAATTTATTGAATAACTCAGTTACACATTTTATCTAAATTTATATTCCAGATAAATTGTATATTTTAATTCTGTTTAACTTCAGGAGATAAATCCAATGTGCTATCGATGTTCAACAATAAATCCACTAATAAATAGTTTGGGTAATCGATGTATTAACTGTAAAGAACCATTCATCTATTCTTTTATTACTCTTGGTAAGTGTATTTCCTAAATACTAAGCATATCTTAGCTGTTCATTCATCATCAGCAACGTAGAACCAGGCAAATACGCCCATAGGTTTAAGTTGCCATACCACATTAACACTACGAGATTATAGAGGTAACACAATAACAGAATACAAGAGAGGAGAGTGAAGTTAAGGTGTGCAGAAAAGAATAATAGAATTTAAGAACCAGACAAAGGTAGAGAGTGAATACACTTGCGCCACTGTGACCGATTCTGAGCCATCTCGCCGATTGTTTCCAGCCATTTATTGTGATTACGACGCGAACCCCCAACCAGGTAATCTGCATCTACCAACATGGCATAGACCAACAGTCAAAGACTTCATGAACTGATACCATGTTTTGGTTTGTACGCCCCTACTCTTCTTTCATTCTATTTTAACCCTCGTTAACATTGCACGACCATGCAGCCGGTGGAGGTTAATGACCTCTTCGATCAATTTACCATATTTCCTTAGAACCTTTTGTCTAACCTCATTATTACTTATTCTACTGTTCCATGCCATACAAACGATGCTACGAAGGTTTCCATGGTCAAACGCCATAAGCCGACGCATGTCTTGTGTTTTCATGGCCCACGTTTCGCAGCCATATGTTAGGACGGAGCGGACTGCTGTTCAGTACACCCGGCCTTTTGTTGAGAGACGGATATCTCATCTGCGCCACAAGTGGTGTGAATTGGCGAATGCCAATCAGGTTTTCTGAATCTGTGCTGAGATTTTGTCTGACACCGATCCACCAGGAGTGATGAGACTTCCGGGATAAGTTAAATCGTCGACGCATTCACTTACTTCACTACCTATCATTAATCTAGGTGGAGGATCAGGCCAGTCCTGGAGTAACAGTTGGCATTTAGAAGGGAAGAAGCGCATCTCGAACATGCTTGCATTGTTACTCAAGCTGATCAGGAGACTCTGCATATTATCAGCGTCTTTACTAAATAGGACTATATCGTCTGAGTATTATAAGTCGACGAGATGACCTCCTAGAAGAAAATTAACTCCTACGGAGTTAAACAAAGTGAGTGAGACTTCTAAGAGTACATTTATGACGAAATTAAATAAAAAAGGGGATAAGGGGCAACCCTGACGAACCACACTTGAGGATGATATTTCTCGTGACGATTCTCCATAGGCTTTAATTTGACTGATGGTGACCAAGTAGGGAGCCTTTATTAGGTTTATGCACTTTTGAGGTACGCTTTTTGATGACAAACACTGCCACAAGACTTCATGGTCCACCGAGTCGAAAGCTGCTTTCTAGTCAATAAATACAACTATAGTCGGACGATGGTACATATGTCTATGTTTGAGAATCTGGAGTAGGGTGGATATTTGATCAATGCAACCACGTTGAGGTCTGAAACCAACCTGGTTTACACGAGTCTGCTGTTCTCTAGTATTGGATAAACGCCGAATGGTTATAGAGGATAATGGTTTAGATACCATATTAATCGAACTAATTCCTATATGGTTATCACAAGAGGATTTATGTTCTTTTTTGTAAGTTGGAACGATCAGCGGACGATACAAGTAAGATGGGATGATGTTCAGTTTCCAAACATCGGCTAACATATCAGTTAATCTGCCAGCTTAAAAACTGAACCACCATCCTTAAAAATATTGATAGAATATCTATCAGTTCCTGCTGCTTTCGCTCGCTTCAAGTTACTCGTAGCCTTCTTAACGGTAGTCCTGTGTACAGCTTCTTCAACGATAGCTGATGCCGATTTCGTCGATTTGCGTCCATCGTTGTGTAAATATTGGATGTCGCCAGGTTAAACAATATCTCTCCTTATGCTTAAAGTTTGTGCTAGCTAAAAAAAAACGGTAGTCTGAACACAATTGCATCAGACGATCTCCCTTATCCGTTCTCTTGGGTAGGATGCCGAGTGACTCCCCTAAGTGTTTTTCAGCCTGATTTAGCCTACCGACTTGGGCATTAAATTCCCTGCCATGATTACTATGTGTGAGTCTTTAGCTTTCTGAAGAAGGTTAGAGAACTTTATATAGAACTCGTCTTTCACTTCATCTATGCTGCAGTCAGTTTGGAGTATAATCAGAGATGACAAAACGGCGTCAGTGTGTGTCCCTATCTTTCCGAGTTGGTACTGTGCCATTTGATATGACATAGGTCTGTTCAATAATGAGCATTCATCAGGAATAAAACACAGAACAAAATGTCGCCAAGTGATCATCTAAATATCGGCACCGGTGATTCGGCCAGTGCTCAATGTTAGGATACCCATTCCAAGTTATCTAATAAATAAAGCGACAATCATCTGTGATAGATAAAAAAACATAACTGTTTCACAGCAATAAGTCGTCTTCTTAACGAATTATACACCTGGATCAAATACAAACACGAATATACACATCATCAGTCATAATAAAAATAACACACTTGTTAATGACAACAAGTGAGTGAACATGTCAACAATAAAATAAACATCATTCAGGTGAAAAATCTGAAACTGTATTCATCAAAATGTCATTGAAGTTAGATAATGAAGATTGTTAAATATGAAAAACGGTTACATAATATGTGAAGATGGCGATCTGTTTCGGAAATCTGAGATGAAATGCATTAAAAATGAAAATAAATCTGTTCATGGTAAGAGGTGGACAAGGAGGGAGAGGAAACTAGTAAAGGTTTTTGGATAGCAACATTATTGAGTTTAAGATCAGTGTGAAAGCAGAGACTGAACAAGTCTTCTTCGGAATCATAATTTTAACTTTAGTAGGCACATATCCAAAACTTCAGTAATTGAAAGAAGACAAAAGACTGTTATTGTTTGTAGGCTTTTATTGATTTTTGAATGACTTTAAAGGAATGCTTTGTTTTGATTAAGTGGCATATATTTACAACCAATCAGTGATTAGATGGAATGTCTTCGGTTCCTTCAGAGGTTTTGGAGGCTTCATTGGGTTTTCTGAAAGCTGTCCCACCCGTTCATTAACTAACGTTCTATATTTTACTTGATTATGTATCACCTTAGAACTGTGATTTCAAGGGTAAAGACTCTTTCGGCATAGTTTTACTTACAACATACGTTTTGTTAAAACTTACATTTTTGCTTAACAGTTTATGGATAGTATTAACTACTTTCTCAACCTTACCAGTCTATACTGGATACATTTATACCTATTCATTAGTAAGTGATGAACTTAATCAATAGTCTTGGTCATTCTTAAGACGTATTCTTATTTACTTTAGTAGTCATCAATGCTACATTGTTTAGCTTAAGTGATAATCTAATGACTGAAGACATTCGATATAGGTTTCTTACTATTTGACACTCATCAATGTAAATATATGTCAATCCTGTAATAAAACATTCATAGTGAGAAAAGTTATTGGATAATGTCTCAAACTGATTGCTTTGACTTCGAATCTCATACAAAGTATCATTTTCATTAAGATTGTTCCTATTATACAATTAAGGGGGTCGTTGTGGAGATAGTTAATTTTTCAATGCTAGTATCACGAATTAACTATCTCCACAACAACCCCCCTTAGTTGTAACTAAATATCAGCTAACTAGTGACTAGCTCCTTGAGGTAATTCCTGGAGTTCTAATGTGAAGACGTGACCGGTGGAGTTCAGTTGTGTTGGCTGTGAGGTATTTATTCATCGATGGCAATCGATGAAATCATATAAACGTATCACGAATTGACCGAGCTAGGAATATGAAATGTAAGAAGCTAGATGACTAAATGGTTTAATAGTAAGGCGTCCGCCAAAAAGCCAGAGGGTCCTTGGTTCAGTCCCCAACGGGGTCGTGGATGCGCACTGATGAATAATCCCATACTAGGACGAAAAGGCTGTCTAGTGCTTCCAGGTGATCAATGGTTATCTGATTCAGATCGTTTCATGATATCAGCATTGTTTTTATTTTGATTAAGTTAACCTTAATACATGTAAATTTACCTTTATCTTTATAATTTAGAACAATTGCCAATTGTTGAATTCATTCCAGAAGATGATTTATCATATGAAGAAGTAATAAATTACTTACAAAGTGATACATCATCATCATCATTATCACTTAGTAAAAATTTGAAACATGAGAATGAGAATAATGTTGAAATGAATAATAATTGTAAGTTGAAATAGGTCTAGTCAATGATGTAAATGAATTACAGTTTCAATAGCTTATTTTCATGGTGTTGTATACTTTGAATTAGATGATTTAATTGTAAAGTGTTTTATTATCATTCTGAATAACATCATCAACAAGTAATTCATCATATGTCTGTACTAAGTAGGCATTGAAGATATTGTTCAGAATGATAATCAAAGCTTTGAAATTTAACCATCTAGTTTACAGAATGCAACACTACTAGCACTACCATTAAGTTGTAAAACAATGTTTTACTTAAACTTAAAAATCAAGTACAATTTATATAATGAATTACTTTTAAATTAGTCAGTCATTGAGATTATAGAAAGCATTCATTCTGTTTTGGAAGTATTGAAAAGTCTTCATCTGCGACTACACCCCCTAAAACAACTTCAAGATGTTTGATCTTCATATTGAACATTTGATTTTTTTAATCAATAATTTACTAACCATAGCGCAAAACCCAACTCTTATGTTCATGGGTTCAAGTTGCCATACCATATTAACATGATGAGATCAAATTCATAAGATTGATAAAACAGTTTATTTAACTGGAAGAAATGAAAAAAAACGAGAATACAGAAGAATAATTGGACTTAGAATCTAACAGAACAAAAAGGAATTAGAACCCCATGGTCGGTTTCGAGCCATGGCACCTACAGTCCTCAAACACTGGTCATAAGTGTCATGAAGACCTCAACCAGGTAACTTGAATCTACCGACATGGCTTAGACCATTAGTCCTGTTTTCGTTTAGTAGCCCCTATCACTCTTTCATCCAACTCCCATCCGATCCAGAATATCTCAATTAAGCATACTTAACATATGTTCCAACCATCTTAGTCAATAAAGGTTTCGACCTCATCAACTGATTAGCCATGTTTTCCTAACACTATTTTTAATATCAATATTACCTCTTCCTCTGTCATTCCATGATATGCGCGCAAAACTACAAAATTTTTAGGATCAAAGGCCTGAAACCAATCGATATCTTTCATTTAAATGGCCCATGTTTCCCACTCATATGTTATAACAGAATGGACTACTATACAATATCACTCTATTTTTCGTTGAGTGACGAATATCTCACCTATAGCACAACTGATGCAGGTTGATAAATGTCGAACGAGATTTCGTCAGACATCGACCCACCATGAGTGGTAAGACTTCCTACATATGTGAAGTTATAATCATACTCAACTATTTTACTTTCCATGACCAAACTATCAGATAATATAGACCAATCTTTGAGTAATATTTTGCATTTGTATGGAGAGAAAGGCATCACGAATATGTTTGGGATGTTACCCAAGGTATTTAGACGACGGCATATTGTGATCGTCTTCACCTAATAATTTAATAATTGAAAGGTTTGTGTATTTAACTACAATGAGTACACAATAATTTATGAGCCCTATACTTATCGCACTTGTCATATAATATTTTGACAAGAACTTTAGAATTCTTCTCCATATACCTTTAATAGTAATTATAATTCATTTATGATTTATCATTTAGACGTACTTACACCTTAGCGTTGATATTGTCATCGGGACTCGTACTCACTTCCTTCGTGTCAAATACTATCGTTTTTTCACTGATCAACTTAGTCCACATTTGTAAAGCGGCTATATATACTTAGTTTAAGTGTTTGTATCTTCCCGTTGGAGCCATTATAGACCGAATTTGATGAGTCTATATTGCCATATGTGCACTGACTAACACTGTAACGACATAATCTGCTTAGCATATACATTAAATGTAGTCTTTAAAAGTATCCACAAGAAATTACGATCAGATTCAAATTATATTCATTTTTACAAGTGAACATTTGTAAGAAAGAGTTTAGCACTTGCGATTGTGTTTACACAGTTCATTGCGTTTCACTACTAAAGATTGTCAACTGTATTTGTAGTCTACATGATTTACTATTCTATCATGTTTATGTATCCAATTTTAATGTATACTGTCTCTATGATGAATATAGTTATACTACTTAATTGTTACATCTTAAGTAGATGGTTCAAACCTACCATCTAATGTCTATAAAATAAGCAAATTTAACCATTGAATATTTTCTATTCTTACATTTTGTATAATTTTTTAGATTCACAAACATTCAAAATATCTCATGAACAAGAAAATAGTATGTTAAGTCAAGATCCATTTATGGCCAAATTATTGAATTCTGATGTAAGTTCTGTTCATAGTGTATTTATTCAGTTCTTTTCATAAGTTTTCTAACAGCCAACATCATTATCTGGAGGTTTTAATGCCGTTTAGTAGAAATTATTATTATTAAGTGATAATAACTTACCCTGAGTAATAGAAGAGGTGCAAGTCATTTCAGTTGTGATACTACTGAAATAACACATACAAGCGGACAATATTGTTTTCGATATAGATCATCATCAGGCTTTTGTGTAAACAGGATTTATTTACGAATATGAAAATTAGCGTTGGTTTGAAATGGGGTCAGTAAAATCCATATGTAATTCTATTTTATCATACTTGATAGACAGTGGGTATTCAATGAATAGAACTAAAGTGTTCAGAGTGGTACATCGGATACCATCAAATTTATCGAATGAGATTCGATCTCATCTCCTAAGTATCTCCGAAACCATAGAAATTCGAGTTAACAACTTGAGTCTATGTGTCCAGAAGAAATGTGTGCCACTCCTATTCCTTCCATAGCCTTATATGATTAAATAAGTAACTTACACAATTGTTAACACCCATTATTGTTTGTTTGTTCTTACTCTACCCCGGTCATACCTCTTGCTCATTATTTATCTAATTAACCACACTATTTTCACACGTTGTTTGAACGTTTATTATTCTTTACAATTGGAGGCGGGTAAGGTTGTGGATATAGTTAGTTGTCGATCCTGATATCACGAATTGTTCTGAATCAGATAACCATTGATCACTTGGAAGCACTGGACAGCTGTTTCGTTCTAGTATGGAACTCTTCAGCAGTGCGCATTATTATTGTTTTAACTAGCTTAATTTCACACCATTTCGACCTATATCTAACTTATAATTAGCTTGTATTTATCTTATGTTGAATTATATACTAATGTCAATGTGATTAATCTACTTATCGTCACTAATAGTAGTATATCCATTTGTTTCATTTTAATTATTGACTCATAAATTGCCTTAATTAGTTGAATAACTTTTATATTCGTATATAAATACTACTGTATAGTAGGTGTAAAGCCTGATGATGATCTAATTGACGAAACAATATTATTTGCTTATATGTATATTGTTTTTAATTCGCATAATGTAGATTTTTAAAAATACAGAAAGTCTATCTCGTTTAATTTACTTATTCTAGGCCATCAATTGGGGTGGAGGATGGGGTTGGCTAAGATGCTTAGTAAATAATCAGTTTAGTTGCTGGGTTGTACGCTTAACTTTCTCTTTCGTTACAAATTGAGATTCAATTCATCACTTCTATCAGTTAGGGAAAAATTTATTATTTATATGAAATAGTGTTTTCTTTTCAAAGTTTCTCTAGACTTTAGAACTTAATTCTTATCAAATACCAGTTACTTATAGTGATGTTTTTGTCTAATCACTATTATTCTCTTCTTAACTAAATCTTATATCATCTAACATTCGACATGGATTCGTTAATCTGAACAGCCTTAAAGTCACAATTCAATGTTTTATAACAAAATGGTAATCATTTATACTAATATTCTTCTATTGTTAAACTTGAAATAGAAAATAAAAGGCTTTAGGTATAAAAAGATTTTGGTCTGTGACATAAACTTTTTCCGGGAAATCAATAACGTTGTCTGTTGACGCAAATCATCGACTAAGGGTAGAGTCATTAAATTGATACACAAATTGGAAACTTTATTTCTATACCAGCTGAGTATTTTTATATCATAATATCCACTAGTTATTGAGTAATTCATGAAGTTTTAACTTGAAGAACTTGAAAACAAAACGATGTGAGGAGTAGTGTAGACGACTTGAGAAGGTGACAACAGGTTTCCGCCCCCTACCCCAAATATCGATTGCTTGAGCTATGTTTCACTCGAACCTTTCTAAGTGTGTTAGCTCCGTAATTTCAAAGATATTGCAGTCAGAAACGGAAGTTCATGGAGCAAGAGTGATTAGAACTCTAGGAGTTACCTCTAGAAGTTAGTCACTAATAAGCTGATATTGATTGTAATTAGGTGTTGTGGAGATTGGTGAACGTTGAGAATTAACTGAATTAAAAGTATGAACCATTGGGAGCCGACCAACTCAGTAGTCTAACGGTTAGTCGTTTACCGCGGATCCAAAGAGTTCTAGGTTTGATTTCTATTGGGGTCGTTGATACGCACTTCTGATGAGTCGTATGTTAAGACGAAGCAACTGTATAGTACTTCTTGGTGACCGACAGTTATCTAATTCAGACCGATTCATGACACCGAGTTGATAAATAGTAGACTCGATACATTGTCTCAGTCTTTAGTGATAAGGATAGTAGGTCTGATGACCTGTATTAATCCCTGTAGTAGTTTTTCAGTGTAGATCCAGCTTTTTTTGAAAGAGTTCACCAATGGAACTGATACCATTTATTCAGGCACCGCGTTCTAGCCGATGACCGTTCGATGTGTGAAGAGGATTACCGCTATGAGTTCATTTGACCTCGGTTTGCGAACCTTTTTAAGGTGACCTCCAAGATTTGTTCTAGATGAAACAAAAAGACATGACATATTAACACCTAGGGGATACATAATATCAATATAAGATCATCTCATGTTCTACGATAAGGTGAAAAAGACCTGGCGTTTCCAACGCTTATCGTAAGGGAGGTTTGAAAGACCTATAACTAGCTTAGTACGATTATTTGTCCTATATTATGAGTAACCGATTTAATGAATACGCAGTCAAAATAATGAAAACATAGCGGTTTCCTAGATTTCTAGTCTTTTAAAAGTTGTATTTTTCTTTTTTTTTTTTTGTTTTTCGCCAGCTTATTTCTGAGGCATATTCTCCAGTCCAATTAGATATTGCTACATTAAAAGCAATTTCTTTCAATGAAGTGATCATTATCAATAATTCCCCGTTAAAACCACGTTTTTATAAATCTATTCTACCTGATGTTAGTATTACACAATGTTCAGTTTGTCATAAGGTGAGAAATAGTCTGAAACAGGTTGTTGTACGTATAAAGTATCTTACTGAGGTTACAATATATGAAATGACTACATGATATACTGACTCCAGCTATGAAATTATTATAGAAATAAAAGAAAGTACTGGACACAACAGCCTGGTTGGATATACAATAACGACTGGTGTAAGACTAGGTTGAAAGTAGTCTATGAATAGCCAAAACAAATTAGTTGTATCAGTCGATGAATATGTTGATTGGTCTGAGCTGTTTTAGTATTTATAAACTACCTGATTGGAATGCATGAGATAATCACTATCACTGGCTAGAGAACCTAAGTGACATAGCTGTGAATTTGTCAAAACGGAAAGTGTGTTTCCATCGTTTATCTACTTCTTGATCATAAAATCTATTACTCTTTCATACACACTACCTGTAATTCTCTCTTTTTGAAGTCGTTGTACTAATATGGTTCATAAGCTTGAGGGAACGCACATACTTTCAATCTTCTAATTAGTTCATGGCTAAATGAATGAAACAATAACGAATTTCAGTATCACTTTTAAAGTTACTGCATAGTATACAAGCAATGAAACATCTTCTTTACTTTATCCATTATGTAAACGATACATTCATCATCATTGGAAAGAATGAGTTAAAAAATGCCTGTAGTTTAATTAAAAATGCCTTTAATGACATTCAATTTGCATTTAAAACGGAGTCATATAACAAACTATCATTCTTGGATGTGCTAATCACTAAACACTAACACTAAAAAACTGGAGTCTTAAGTATGCCGGAAACCAACCTATTCTGACCATATCCGTAATTACGACTGTAATAATCCAACAACAGACAAAATCAACTGTGGGTTGTGTGAAAATACACTGTAGCACACCCACAACGCAAAGAAATGAAGAAAAATACCTAATGATCGTCTTCTAAAAGAAAAGATATTCACACTACTTTATTAAGAATTATCTCTCAAGAACACTAGCAAACTCAAACTGAAATGCCAAAATCAACAAATGGGTCATTCTATCATAAATAAGAAGTCTACAGCCAACGGATGTCTTCTACTTTTATCGCCTATGTTTCGCATTCATAAATTAATATAAAGTGAACAAATGAGTTAATATTTGGCCAATATCACCACATCTAGTTTAGAAGTGAACGTGGTTTCTACCAGTTTGCTATTTCCAAGCTTTAAATGAACATCGAGTCCCTATAAAAGCTCGTATTTTTAAAAACTTTACTAGTCAGGCTAATCTTTCTATAATTACCACGAAAGAACTTTAATGTTTTCCTGTAAACTAGGATGATCAGCGGAGATCAGTCAAGACAAGATGATGTCAAGTTTCTATACTTCAGCCAGTATCACGATTTAACAAAAAGGCTGCAACCCAGATAACTACCCTTAAATCATTCCAAAGTTGCCATACATTGCAGCGTTCAGTCAATTTAAACGACATACAACTTTTCGTAATTCCTTAAATTTTTTACATTGTCGAGAGCATTCTCTCACTGATGTAGTTAAAGAGTAGCTTGAAGTCAGTTGAATCGTTTCTTAAAACATCAGATCTATCATTCTAGTCTTTTGGATTATAAGGTAAATTATAGGTCAATGAATAATTGTAAGAATTTTGATTAGTTATTTTATGAAATTTTCGACTATCTCATGTTTTCAATAATCAATTAGTAATTGAAACAAGGTGAGATGGGATGGGCTTGGAAGGGGGGTAGTTAAACGACAAAATTATTTAATCAGTAGGGTGCAAACATAGACGTTAATTGTGATTATCATTAGATTGGGGTGATAATCTATGAATGGAAATGGGGAAAATTGGGTTGGAGAAAAACTTTGTGATCATAATGGAATGATAATGATAATTGCATTAATAATAATAATAATAATAATAATAATAATAATAATAATAATAATAATAATAACAATAATAATAATAATAATAATATGATAGAATACTTGGTTGTCATAAGTGTATTCATACGAATTGAATAGATTAAAGTTCACTGTCTCCTTTTTATTTTTGTGAAAAAAAACAAGAACTTAATGGATCAAAGTGTTAAACTTACAAGCCAATTCAAGTTTTACAAATAGATGATTCTAGCAAATTTTACTAAGTGTTTAATCATAATTGTTTCAGTCTATTTCCTATGTTGTAGACTGTTTACTTCACGTCTTAAAAATACTTCCTTCAGTCTCTTATGATTATCCTATTGGGAAATTATTTGTGTTCCCTTTAAGATTATTGTTGACTGAATTGAGAATCCTTTCATTAGAAGTTAACCGGCCTAAAGATGAATTTGTTTGCTATTAACGCGTTAATAAATGGGTATTGTGAAGATTGTTGAATTTTAGTTTGATATCACAGCAACGATTAAAATTCAGGGACTGGCACTGACCAGTGCACATCTAAGACCCCCCTAGACGATTAAGGCCAGTGTCTTCAGGTTTCATGGTGAAATCTTAACCACTAAACCACTAAGATGTCTTCCAGAGGTCGATATTTCCTATTCGGCCAGTTTGTGATATATTTGTGCGACCACATCCGTTGTCAACGCTGGGTAAATATCCCAAACCCGCAATTTTTGAATGCCATCGGTCACTTCTTCTCACTAGGATTTCTGGAATAGTCTTGTGAAGTTAGTCGCTAGTGAACTGTTACTGATTCATAATACTAAGAACATGTTGGAGTAGAGCAGTTACAAATGTCGAATGTAAAATATACATGTAGGATTTGAAATGAAGTTGTATTAGGTCGCGATAAGTTACTAAATGAATCAAAAACACTGGATAGTACGAACATTATGAACGCTAAAGGCATTGTTAGCAAACTCAGCAATATTGTAGGGTTATTCTTTTACTTCACTGTTCTATATGTAGCGATTAATTAATAGGTCCCACTGTGTTTATAACTCTTTTAGCGCTATTCTAGACTACTGTTTGTTTCTTTCGCATGTTCCATAGCGTTAGCTGCCTTAACCACGTATGAACAACTTACACAATCACAAGATTTAGTAATAACCCTTCAACTTCTGTATTCTGACTTTGAAAATGTTATGTTCTGATAGGGTTACTATTGCTTCTCAGTATTCACTCATTCGACAGTTTTCCGGATATAGTTAGTACACTTTGGGTGACTTCGTTTCATTGTGATCTGTGAGTTATTGATGCAGAAGCATCACCAATCAATTAATCATTGTCTATTACTCCATGTGGAGCATAGTCCGCCGACCAGTATTCTTCAATCAACTCTGTACTGAGATTTCTTTTCCTGCCCTTCCCAAGAGCTCTTCAGTCTCTTCATATCTGTCTTCAATTTTTGATGCAGTGTATTCTTGGGTTTCTCACTTTTCGTTTAACCTTCAGGATTCCAAGCTAATGCTTGTCTTGTGGCACGATTTGGTGGTTTTCTTAATGTGTCCCATCCACCTCCAGCGTCTTCTCAGTATTTCTTTATCGGCTGGATTTCGGTTGATTTTGTCCTCTGCCATAGGAGGTTATTGTTGATGGTATCCGGCCGACGGATCTATAGTATCCTACGCAAACAATTGTTTATAAATACTTCTATCTACTGAAGGATGATTTTCGTAGTTCTCAATACAAGTTTCAGCCCTATACAACAGAACTACCTTCACATTTGTATTGAAAATGTTGACTTTAATGTTGACTGACAGTTGGTTTGAGTTTCATATGTTCTTCAGTTGTCCTTCACATCTGCCACAGATTGAACCCTCCTTGTTTTTCGATGATGCTGCTCAAGTATGTAAAGGATGCTACATCTTCCAAAATTTCTCCGTCAAGTGAAATTAGGTTAGTGTTCGTTGTTTTGTATCGGAGGATCTTGCTTTTTCTTATGTTTATTTTGAGGTCTACTGCTGCCGAGGCTGCTGCTAACTTGTACGTCTTCATCTGCATTTGTTTCTGTGTGTAGGACAGGAGAACTAGATCATCTGCAAAGTCTAAATCATCTAGTTGCATCGGTGTCGTCCACTGTTTTTCAAGATTGCTTTGAGATGTTGCGGTCTTCTTGATTCAGTCAACTACCACTAGGAAGAGGAAAGGCGATAGTAGGCAGCCTTGTCTAACACCGGTCTTCACTTCGAATGAATCTGTGAGCTGACCTCTATGCACGATTTTACAATGTAGTCCGTCGTAAAAGTTCCGTATGATGTTAACTATCTTCTCGGGTACGCCATGATGTCGTAGAAGGCTCCATAATATTCTCCTACCCACGCTGTCAAATGCTTTTTCGTAGTTGAGGAAGTTAATGTAAAGGGGTAAATTTCATTCAATTAACTTCTCAACAATGAACCGTAGGGTAGCAACTTAGTCAATACACAATCGGTCCTTATGAAATTTGGCCTGTTTGTCTCGAAGTTGAGCGTCGACTAGGTCTTTCATTTGGTTCAATAACCTTATCTTTAAGACTTTTCCTGGCATCGTGAGAAGAGTGATGCCTCTGCAATTTACGCTAAGATCTTTCTTCATTTTTTTTGATGAGGTACCCTTATTTCCAGTTTGTTGGCACTTATTCTTCCTCCCAAACCTTTCTGAAGATAATGTGGAGTATCTTTGCAGTTGCTTCCATATCTGTCTTCATTGCATTGCTTTGCTGGTATGTTGTCTGGCCCTGGTGACTTGCCATTCTTGATTTGTCGGATTTTGATTTCTTCGACTGTTGATGGGTCGATGTTTATTGGAAGATCGGTGGGTTAGGTGGGGCTGGTCTACTCAACAGCTCTTTGAAGTGTTCTACCCACCTGTTTCGTTGTTCAGTGATTGGTTTGCAAATCTTGTTCTTGATTAGCCGTTCTGGCTTACTGAATTTCCCAACTAGCTTCTTCGTTATATCGTTTAGGTGCCTCATGTTTCCTTCTCTTGCAGCTTTTTCTGCCGTCATTTCCAGGTCATCAACATATTTCAGCTTATGCAACCTGATGCTCCTCTTCACTTGCTTGTTGACTTCTGTGTATTTGGACTGTGCCTTGGATTTCTCTATTCTTATCGGCCTGTTATTAATTGTTAACTTCTTGCTCCTCCTTTCTTGTATCTTGTTCAGAGTACCGATAGAAATCTGTTTATTATGGTGTTGTTTCTTACGACACAAAACCACCTGACATATTGGAGTTATTGTTTTTTAATGTCTTACCGATTGTACGTCATTATAGTTCCACCTTCTTCTAAGAGATCATGAAATACTTGGAACTTATTGTTGAGAGTTATTTTGAATTCGTTGCGTTTGTTAGTATCCCGGAGAAGGGCTGTGTTAAACTTTTGCAATACTGCTGCTCCAGTTGTCCAGTGCTTCTTCAGCTTCAGTTTTCTTTTAGCCACTACCAGTTGATGATCTGAAGCTATGTCAGTTCCTCTTATTGCTCTTACGTCTTCCATGGTATTTCTAAACTTCTTATTGATGCAGATGTGGTCGATTTGGTTATCTGTAATGTAGTCCGGTGAAACCCATGTAGTTTTGTGTATGCATCTGTAAGAGAATACAGTGCCACGTATAATCATTTTGTTTAAGGCATATAGGTTTGCAAATCTCTCACCGTTTTCGTTCCTTTCTCCCAGTTCATGTCGTTCTATGATGTCTTCATATCCGATGTTGTCCATTTCAACCTTGGCGCTGAAATCTCCCATCAGATTGATCTGTTTGTTAGCTGAATATTTATCGATGATTGACTGCAGCCTTAAGTAGAACTGATCTTTGTCGTCTTCATGACTGTAGTTGGTGGGAGCATAGCACTGGATGACATTCATTGTAATCCCCTCCTTCTTCATCTTGAAGGATGTTTTGATGATCCTAGGTCCATATGATTCCCATCCTATATGAGCCTTACACGCTATTTAGGTCAATTTAAGTGCTGCTCCATGTGTAAAAGGCGTTTTCTCCGTCGTTTTCGGAGTATGAAAGCAATTCTTTTGATGATAATCTTTTCTATTAAGCTTGTAGCCAATGTTTTTCACTTATTCCAAGTATCTTCAGGTTGTATATTTTCATTTCTTCGGCGATTTGCATGCTTCTCCTTGTCTCCTACACCGTGCAGACATTGCATGTACCTGTATTAATGGTTGCTCTGGTTGTCGGAAGCGACATCGACCTCGTGGCTTCCAAAAACACGGCTTTCACTATGAGGCGTCATCACAGACCTTCCAACTCCTTGGGCAGAGTTAAAGTGATTATAAAGGTTTTTACTGGTTAGCGTTTTTTTTAGCAAGCGTATTGTTTTACGGAATGGGCTGGCTTACCCCATATCCAACCCTCCTCCTTTATCCGGGCTTGGGACCGGCAGTATCCGTAGAGGGGCTCTAGGCAGAGTTCACGTACGATTATACAGCTTGATAATGAATTCGTTGGAAAGAGATCCTTCTGCTCAATGAACTTGTTTTGATTTATGGGTACATTAAAACTAATATATATGTATTTATTTCTCATATACCCTCTTTTGAATTCATTCCAGCTATTTTACAGTGATGACTATGAAATGGTCACATTACAACAAGGTCGTTGTCCATATTGCCATGCAGTGAAAGAATAAAATATACTCCTTCAAGAATACTTATATATATATCACAAAAAAACATACATCACAAATTGCCCTAAAGCAATGAACCATATGTAATCCTGACCACTGTATACTTATTTTATGTAAAATTATGTTTCTTTAAAACAAATATTAAAATTACTTTTAATGGTTTTCTTCTTTCTTATTCAAGGTTTCTATGTAATCACTTGTAATTATGCTAAACTAAACTTATCTCCAAATGATACCATGCTAGATTTACTTATGATTGCCTTCTTAGTACTTTGTAAATTAGGTTGGATACAATTCTAGACTAAAGATTCAAACAATATATATTCCACTTTATTACGTTCCATTTTACAATTCCCTTCCACTGACAAAACACAGACAGCAAATCCTAATTGGAATGTCCACTTATTTAATGCTAAAGGATGTCAACTCAGAAGATATATATATATATATATATATATATATGCAATGACTAAACACTGTCTAATGTTTCAACAATAGTATGATGTTTGGCTGGTTGTATTCAACACTGAGCGATATTGATTGGGTACCGCTGTAAACCAGTGGGCACTGCACAGCCATTTTTTAGACTGTGCTTGATACCTTATGTCTGTGTGCACTCACAAATCGAACCCAGGGCTCTCAGGTCTTATAGCAAATGCTTAAGCATCTGCACTGTTAGACTGGTGTCTGAATAAATAATTTCGACTTCCATCAGATTGTGATGTAGAACGATAATCATTAAATCCCATTGGTAATAACTGTCTCACTCCTGACAAGCCTGAACTTCACCAGTCGAAACTTCTCTTTACAACTTTAGAAACATTTTGAAGTTAGTTATTAATGAGCTAAATATTGTCGTTTATTTGAAATAAAACAGTTGTTCAGGGTTCATTAGTTTTCAATGGTACCCAACTGACACCAATCTATGATGACTAAAAACAACTGAGATTGATTCCTAACTCCGTAATGCAACCTAAATTAAACCAAATTAATATGATGTTTTTTTCAAAGCAAACATTTAGTTACCTGTTATTATTGTTTTATACAAGTAGAACATGAAGAAAGTGTAAAATTAATTAAAAAAGAAACTTGATATTATGCTCAGAGGGGTGTCAATGGCTGATACTGAAATAATTTAATCGAAGCTGTAAATGAATTTTGTTGGTATAAAGCACCCATCAGTTGCCAGCAATTGACAATAGATGGTTAAGAAATGTACGTTAATACATGATGAAGTTAAAAAGTAAATAATCTCGTGGTAAGTCTTTGACATTAGTATATAACACATTCCTACTCATTGTCTTCTACAATGTACCGATTGAGCTAACAATATTGGAGATTTGAAAAACTTCAATCTAAGACAAATCAATACAGTATATTAGTTTTTAAACAACTATTGACTAATATATCGGGTCATGTCGGAGTTCAAAGGCTTACTTTATGACTGAACACTTCACATGGCTCAAAACAAGTGCCAGTTGATCAATAGTATTCAACCATTTATGTTTCTCTAAATCTTATGCTTCGTGATTTTTGTTGAGAAATGGTATTTTCTTCAAAACTTATTCACAAAATAGAGTAATTTAGAAGTATTCATCATGAAGTGATCTGAAACTCTAATCTTTAACGTCCAAGTCTGAGTAAAGCCATACGAAATGTATATACACCTATGCATTGTATTAATCAGACATCGAAATGTATTTCATCATTACATTCATCGTTCGTTTATTTGTTAAAGAAATGGCTTTGAAAATTATCGGGACAATGAGAACCTCTGTAAACCTTTTAAGCTATTATGTCATTAGTTTGAAGCATTCAAGAGTATTCTACATAACAATGTTTCATTCATTTTATTAAAATTTTATGTGTTTATTAATTCATTACGTGAAGTCACATCATTCCGACTCCTTCAATTATCTGCTTCATTCTCGACGGAGAAAACAACTACTTGAATTTACTAGTTCTTCGTGGATATACCAATGAAGCAAATCCCGTGAAGCAAGCGACATCAAATGAGTGGTGTGGTATACCTCAAGTAAAAGGTATATATAAATCGGTATTATTAAACTTGTTAGAGAGAGGTCATCTAGTACCACACCATATACCAACACAGTTCCTAATAATGATCCGGATTCATTTATACTACACAGCAGAATGTATACAGGTTTGAGTTTACTACCTTAGTCTACGTGTTGAGAAGAAATTCATAACAATATTATCTCTTCATGAAGTAAATAAGACTTAATAATTGAATTAAAAGGTTTATTGCATCATTTTCCTTACATACCTATTCTTCACTACTTCCATATTTGAACTGTTTTCATTATGCAATCAACTCCCTCTATGTAAGTGAATAAAACACAAACAGCAACTGATGCAGAATAATATGAACGGATTTTTATGTTGTTGGTTCTCATCAGCTGTGTTATTGCAGTAATCTTTAATAAATTATGACTTCATAAGTAGTAGTCATATGCATCAATGATTGAAAATTTGACCTATGATGTTTACTCTATGTCTATTTATTCAGATGATTCTATTACAGTATTCAAAGAAAGTTATTGATAGCCTAATGATAGTGAGAGTGTAATTACCCATGATTCAAAAGTCACAAAGAGGGATTGGTTAGTAACTATAGGGAAATAGAAAAGTTTTCATCAAAAAGAATTGTGTGTGTGTGTGTGTATGTAAGACAAGGATGATTAGAAGTGTAATTATACGTTGGATGAATTAATAATAGGCCGTGCATATTTCACAACATAATACAGAGAACAATAATACTAAGAAGAATAATAAACAGATGGTAATCTCAAGAAATCTAAAACTGTAGAGATGGATTAGGTCAGATCGTAACAGACAAGTGAAACCCAAGGTAAGTCAACTAGACCTACTTTAACCTTGCTAACCAGACGCACTGCAATCCTCACTGGTGATCACCAGGGCTCAAATCCAGCTCCTCTCGTGTAAAACAACACCTTTCCACCCCCCTAAGCTATAAAATCCTTGTTATCTGCGTGTTTTTTTTAACCGGTATGCATACAAAATTTTTAGGGTAATTGTACCTTCTCGTTGACCTGCTATGGACTGAAATCGATCGTACTTTGTTACAATATGCACATCAAGATACTGAACTAACAATTGTCACTTGTTTTAATTCATCGATTTTAGTTTAAGTTGATTGCTAGTGATTCGACGAAGTGCAATAAAATTGAGTTCGTTTGTCTTTTAATTATTTTAAAGGACAAAAAAATATTGATAGTATGTTTACTATCAATTAAATATCAAACTATAGCAGTGTTTAGACCTATGACACCTATTAATCTCGAACACCTTGGAACATATAAGAAAATACAAAAATGTATTCTTCTAATTGCTCTTCTGACTTATTCACTCTGATATACAAATGTAAATCGATATATACAAATAGATGTATTAATGAAAGATGAATTGTCGATTTTAGTTTCAGTCAGTCAGTTACAACGTAGAACTTCGTACATGCGTACATCAGCTCAAGTTGCCATGCCTCAATTAACAAATAGAAATTAAATTGTCGGACCAAATCTCAGAGTAGGGGAGGTAGTAACAGAGTAAGTACTAATGGAAAGGCATAGAGATCAGAGATAAGATTTGAAATAAAAAGTGATTCAGAAATGTTATGATGCGAGAAATTTGGTGGTGGGTGACAGAATGCCAGTCACTAGTGCCTAGTCGGTAATTGTGCGTCTGCCACACGCCCACTGAGTCCCAAACTGAAATAAGAAGAATACGACCCAATAGACCAACCAGACAGAATCCTATTATATTTCAAGCATTCCTTTATATATACATAAAATCAGACCACACAACAAACCCATTAGGAAATTAATATGAATACAGAACGAGGGGAATAGTGGTAGTGAATAGGAACAACTTGTACACAACTAATTAACTATAGTTCATAATAAGAGACAGTTTAATAACAGTAATTATGCTAAACGGGAGGATACGGTAAGAGAAACGTAACAATAATAAAAACAAAATGTTTGCATTACACACAGAATAAATAAAATAGTGTTCACAAAACATAGTTCTGAAAGTTTGTTACACTTCTTTGTGGCTCGCCATAACAAGTGAAGAGAAAATTATGAAAATCTCAAAAACTAGAATTTAGAGGGAGACAATGATTGGATGCACCTGCGCCATTGCCAACGATTTTGAGCCATATCACCTAAAGTCTCTAACCATTTGTTACGATCATCGTGTGGGCCCCAACCAGGTAGTCTTCTGCATCTATTAACATGGCTCAGCCCAATTGTCAATGACTTCATGGATTGGTGCCATGTTTTCGTTTGGCCACCCCTAGCTTTCTTCCAGCCTTTAACTAGGAGTTCATCTGATTGAAAGTGATGGATTTTGACACTGAATCAGTATCTCATGGTGTTACATTTGTTTAATGGTTAACTTATCCTATATTTTTATCTCTTCTTAGATCATGATATACGAAACTAACTTTCTTTTAAGCTGTATCATACGTGTCACATTCATTCTATGTAGACTGATATAGAGTTATTCATATGATAGAATTTCCATCAATAAGTTTGTAATGTATATGGTGTCAATAATTTTTCGTTTTATCATTGGTATTTGTGTACTTAATATACCATTTTCTGGTGCGTTGTACATCTTTCTAGTGTTACGTGCATAAATTCCCGATCTGAACCAAACCTCTTCCGTTGGTATCGTACACTTCTAGTTGAATCCCTGTTTTAATTTTATTGACGGAATAATTTTACGTCTTCGGTATAGCTAAGTGTTGAATTCTCTAAGAAATTGTTTTTCATCTGATTGTATTGCTTATATTGGATATGGAAATTACTGTACATTGTGTGTATGTGGTCAAACTGAGAAGATAATTTTCTAATTGGAGTCAAACCGTTAGTGTAAATGATTTAAATGTCTATATGCTTTAGGTGTGTTTAATGTACTCATACTAACAATTAATATGCTAATGATACCGATTTTATGATAGTTGTTAAGTCTGTGTTATCTAAGGCTTTGCGAGGTCTCCACTATTCCATGGTTTTATGTACTTATAGATAAATCTCTATTGGTAACAGCTTTCTCAAGGATGCTTTTGATGGCACCGAAAACTTCGTCTAGTCTTTCGTAAAAGCACAATTTTTTGAGACTTTTCCAAAAAGTTTCAAAGAATCTCTCACATATTTGGAAGAAACTGATGTAGTTAAAGCGAATTTCAATTCGTCTTCTATGATAAATATATTCTTTTAAAGCAATAAGTCCCCTTTATAAATTTTAATAATGTGATAAGAACACAAAGTTTGCCAAAAAAAGACGTAATGTATTTGAGCTACAGATTTCGAACAATCTATTCAAACGTTCAATTGTCAAGGCATCAATATATTAACATAGAAAACTAATAATAGTCGAGTTCAATAGAAGTCTGAATGGCTGTTAGGTAATAAAATAAGGGAATGCTAAATGATTGCTACACCATCAAAGAAAAATCAATAGTAATGGGTCAGTGTCGTTTTGCGGTATTAAGTGGCTGGTATTAAGTTTAGTTGATAGGATTTACTAGAGACTAATGTTGGTAGGGTACCATTAAAATCTAAGGAGCACTAGTCAGCTGTTTCGTTTTAGTGTAGGACTCTTAAACAGTGCACACCCTCGATTCTTTCAGGCGAATGCAACTCAGGGTCCACTAATCTCACGGTAAACCCCCAACCCTCCACACCACAAGGGCTTTCACCAACTTGAAGACCTTAGTTTCGATTTACCTAGCAGAATCGATTGTGTACACTGCTGAAGAGTCCCAAACTGGGACGAGACAGCTATCTTGTGCTACCTTGTATTTGATGATACCCTATTGACATCAATCTGTGACAGATTTAATCAAATAATAATCTTGATTAAATTTCCCAGGGCAAATTTACTGTTATATTTAAGTGTTTCTGTACACACATATCGGGGACCTTAAATTTTCAAATGGCCAAGGCTTGCATAAATTTCAGAATACATTTATAATGACTCCTACACAAAGCTTCAAAAGCCGTTTGAAGTTCAATCTTTTGGCTTATGTCATTTATAAGTTTCGCGATCGATGACCATGTTTTTTTATTCCTTGTATCTATCGGAGCACTTAATGTTATTTCCTCTTAAAACCGCCCAAGTATATTCTCACCCCACTCTTAATGGTAGTGTTCGATTGCTTCTCCCTATGTACATGTGTCCACAAATACATGGGAATTGGCAAATTATCTATCCACATAACTTCCTATCTGACTTTCGTTGGAATTCGATATCTAAGATGAATAAAAACCAATCGATAATGTTATCTCAACAACCGATGATCTGCTTCTTTACCACACAGTTAATCAGTCAGTTACAACGTAGAACTTCGTACATGCGTACTTCAGTTCAAGTTGTCATGCCTCGATTAGCAGATAGAGATTAAATTATAGGACCGAATCCCTAAGTAGAGGAGTTAATAACAAAGCAAGTGCTAATGGAGAGGTATAAAGACAGGAGATAAGATTTGAGTAAATGTGATTTAGCAAAGAGAATTATTATGACAAGTTCAGATACTTATAATTTGAAGGTAGACAAGGAGTGGATGCACGTGCACCACTGCCAACGATTTTGAGCCATATCATCTACAGTCTCTAATTATTTGTTACAATCATCACGTGGACCCCAACCAGATAGTCTGCATCTATTAACATGGCTCAGATCAATTGTCAGTGACTTCATACGCCAGGGCTATGTTTTCGTTTGGGCGCCCCTTACTTTCTTCCAGCCTACTCCCACACCAGATATCATTGCTGGTCGAGGTAGGTGGTGGTTGGGCATACGTAACACATGTCCTAACCACCTCAGCTGATGAAGATTTACTACTTCATCAAAAGACTTACAGTATTTATCTTGTACTTTATTCCTAACTCACGCGTTGCTAACTCGGTGATCCCAGCAAATACGAGCAATGCTTAGAAGATATCTATTATCAAATACTAGGAGCCTACTAATATCTACTATCCTTATTGGCTATGTTTCACATCCATAAGATAATATCGATTAAAGTTCTGCGCAGTAAACGCGTCGTTTAGACAGTAGACCGATGTCTCGCCTACGCCATAAGTGACAAACTGGCATAAGCCGACTGGGACTTATGAATGCTAGCCGAGATTTCAGCGAATAATAGACGATCGGGACTGACGAGGCTTCCAAGATAAGTAAAGCGGTTAACACATTCAGCTGCTTCGCTTCCTAATACTAACTGCGGTATCGAATTAAGCCAATCTTGAAGCTGAATTTTTCATTTGGATGGGGAAAATCGCATCCCAAACATGCTTACACTCATGTTTATGGAAGTCATTTTATCAGCATCTTCACCCAATGGAACTATATCACCTGCATATTCTAAGTCAGTAAGTTTATCTCCTGGAAGGATGTCAACCCCGGAGAAATCAGACAATGACAATGCAACTCTAAAAGTATGTCAATGATAAAATTATTTACCAAACAACAGAAATCTGTGTTAGTATAGTTAGTGATTTGAACTTTGTTCATTTAACAATGTTTTTATCAACAAACTGTAAGTCGAAGATCACCTACTTAAGCAGATAACACAACAATCCTACCTAAATAGGTAAACGAAATACAGTGTAGGTTGAGAAGTAGTGTTAACAAAAATTGCAATTCATATGATAAATCGGTAATGGTTATGTATCATATGGTTAAACATCTTGAGAAATTGAACTTTGTTTGTTTAAAGTCATAACATTGTGAATAGACAAATGTTATTTACTATTCAATTGAACAATTCATTCTACTCACACACAAAAAAACAAAAACAACAATATACAGACAAAAGAAAATTGAACTTTGTACAACTGATCTTAACTATCGTTGTATATTCATTCCATTGAATCTATGATGGTAACAACATGATGTCATGATAATGATAAAAAGAATAAACAATAACTTGAAAGAATTTAACATTAAAATATAAAGTTATGAAATAATCATATAATGAATGAATATCATGAAGATTCTTAATTAAAACTTTGTTCTATTATCATCAAATTTAATTGAATCTATTCAATATTTATCAAAGTTGATTGTACTTTGAACAATGAATTATCAATGAATCATTTATTTGAAAATATATAAATACTACTGAAATCTAATAAAGTAATAAGTAAATAAAGAAACCATGTTGAAACGATTGTTCATATTGATTGTTATATTAGGTAAGAATAATGTAACAACTTGAAATGTATTAATGATTATATTCATGTAGGTGTAAATGAAGTGACTTTAGGGCTTGAAAATTCTGTAAGTTTGATTAATTGAATGATACTTGATTAAAATGTGAATTGTTTAACTATGATTTAAATGGAAGGTTTATCGGATAAGTGAATGATGATGTGATGTTTGAGATTATTGCTGGTGGTGGTAGTCAGGTAAACAAATGATGGAATGTTAGAATACACTAAAAGATCATGTTTATTGTTTATTATGAGTTGCTCACGAAGTGAATGATATGCCTGAACTACGTGAAAAATAAGGGAATGGAAGTGTACATGTTTTCTGTGATCATAGTTATACAGATACACTTGTATACAAACAGTAGAATATTGTACGTTATATACTTCATGAATTGTTTATTATGTAGAAGTTGACTGTAAAAGATTGTGAATATAGAAGAAAATGTTTACTTTAACTTAATGAAACAGTTTCATAGTGTCAATCTTAATGTGTTCGTGATGTTTGAAGTCTACATTTCAAATAACACCATGATACAGATAAGTTGATGAACTGTATTTGTCAGTCATCATGTTGTTGTATTTTATGGTTTTATATTGTGATAACTAAACTGGCTGATATCACTTCTTACTAGAACTAACATTTACAATAACTTAGAAGTAAGAAATAACCATTCGCTATTAGTTTCCTAGTCAGTGTTGATCATATTCAACAGAAGATTTTAGTTTCTACAATTTGAAGTTGATGTGAGAATATGAGTGATCGCCTAGTTCTCAATAACTAATCAGATGGCATTAGTTTGTAATGAAAATTTTTAAGGAAAAACATATTTGCATGCATGTTTATCTTCATGCACTTGTGAAACAGCGCTGAAGGAAGAATCGATCTTCGTGAACATTTCGTAACTTCAGTTGATTCCTGAATTAGATCACGAACATTTCATGATGTTGTATGTGAAATGATATTTCAGTGAGATGTAGTCATTACATTCATTTTTATATGTGACAGGCAAATATCCTTCTTACAGTTGTATAACACTTGGATGACATGAAAGAGTTGTCATGTGGAATACGAGTATACTTCAACATTATTTATACATTTTAATGACATTTAATTGATTCGAAGACTATACAGACAGCTTCTAATTATGTATACATTCAACGAATTTATCAAATGCTCCAACAAACTCAAGGAGAAGGAAATCATTCTCACCCACAGTGAAATAAACCATTCGAATAATCTTGTAACTAACATCAAAGTTCTTGAAAGCAGTCGTCAAGAGTGAATTGTTAAGTTTGTGGAAACTTTGACTCATTGACAAAACTTAAGTGTTGTTTGGGAGTACATAAATAATTAGTCCTTACCTTGAATGTGTTACAGGAACAATCCCCATTCCTATCGATTATCATTCTGTATTTTAGTTTGATCTTCAGTTTTTTCATAAATAGGATACACCATATTTGTCACAACAACTCAGTTCTCTTCGTCTTACTCTGTCAAGGAATCAATTGTCTTCATGAAATATATGATGATGACTAGAATATCGACATAAATATTCAGGTTGTTAGGTGTACGTTATAGTGAACTCAGTCTATCTGTTTTACTATAAATTATTTCACTGTTTATACCGTTTTTAGGTGTCACCATTGAAACAACCAAACTGTCGTTTACGTAAGATTGAACTTAGTTATCTTATTAATTTCCATTCATGTATTTAAATGTTCAAATTTTACTACTGAAATGTTCTCATGATACTTCTTTATTGAATATATGACTACAAACATCTCTGATAGGGTCACATTTATGGAATGAGAGTCGGCTTGGATGTGTTTAGTTATTGGTGTCACTGAATAGGTGATCAGCAGTTTAAATGTGCTGATAACGTAATTCTCCTTTTCATATCAATGAGGTGAATATTTGATTGTGAATAACTGAAGAAAAGTGGCTTCAAACTATGACTATGACTTATCATTAACAAAACAATAATACTCTCAACTGATTCAGTCTATTGGAATGAGTTAGTGATTGAAAACATTCAAGTGAGATCCAAAATGCTTCTTTAGTATTTAAATAATCTTTCGTTTACAACCATAGTACTTTAAGTAGTGAGTAAGAATAAATATTGAGTGCTGTAGCGGGTTGAATTTAAGACATATTCATCAAGTTGATAATGATCGCCGATATATTGATGAGGTTACTCAAATTGGAAATATAGTCTACTAGTTTAAGATTCATTTGAAGACTTGATGAAAATCTCTTAATGTATATGAATAAAAAGTTATCGTGTAAAGTTTTGACTGTCGTTGGAAAATACCCGTTTCTAAGTGCAATATTAATGATCAATATTCAATGCTTTCACTGCAATAATTGGAGTTCTGAGATCAGGATCTTACTTGAATTGTAGGTACTCCTTATTGGGGTTTTATGGTAGGATGATATAACTATCCGCTGTATTTTTAATGTATAGTAAAGGCCTACTTGGCCTTTGCCCATAAAGAATATTACCTGTTAAGTATGTTTTCTCTTGATATGATTTCTCCCCTTGCTAAATGTATTATCATATTACATATTTTCAGTGTGTGGTACCTGTTTGTGCCTAGCAAGAATAACACAAAGGTTTTTAGAATTTGAACCTTTTATCCCAATTATGTCGGAAATAATTTCTCCTCTATGCCATTTAATCCCAAAAGAAGAATGGAAAAATAAGGTAACATAGAAGTAATTATGATTATTGAAAGGTATATGGTAATTGGGTCATTCTTGCCCCGAATTTAGCAGTGCTAACTATCATAGACTAGATTACTTTAAGTCAAGTTGATTAGTAAGTGTCAGTTTCCACAAGAATATAGGTGAGCTGTGCTAACAAAAGTCTAATAACATGAAACCTAGGTCCAAGGTTTCCATTTAACTACTACCAAACTTTTCCTTAGCGGAAATTCTGCTAAGAGGTTTAAAGTATGCTTGTAAATAATGTAGTCTTAAGAGAACTACTCTATTATTATAATGTCTCATGTTTAATTGTTTTGGATTACAAAATAAAATATTTGGAAATATTGAAATCATGATTAAGTTTCATGATTTCATTAAACTCTCTTTAGTATGATCATATTGAACAACATAGATAAATTGATCCAATGAGTTGTGAATTTAGTAGTGACTTAATTGACCCGACACTAAGTACACTATGTTTTAATGTTAGGAAATTATTGGTAGTTAACAAGAAATTGTAGAACATACTTTTTCACCAATTGATAATTTCAATCTCAAGGTAACTTATGTTCTTAGGTGAATTCAAAGCAGAATGATCCACAGAATGTTATCAACTGCCTGATTAGCAACACATATAAATACTAGTGACCTGGATTCGAACCCATCAGGAATTATACATACAGCTTTTCAATAGGTTCTGACATAAACGAAAGCTGAATCAAAAATGGTTCATTAGAAACTGCATCTAATAATGTGGTATTAAGGATTTTCAAAGTATACAAAGACCAAATATGAATACTGTATGATTAACAGTAGGAATTATGACATCTGGTTTGTTTAATTTATGACTTATCTGTTGAGTGTACCTCCACCCTAGTGTTAAAGATCATACTGAGAGTCAAATCTTATTCCTGGTGCTTTAGACGCTTATATTTTAGCCATGAGGTCTAGATAGCATGTAAATATTTCAAACGGAGGGAAGTTGTATGCATACGAACTCAAGTTTTCTCGTAATCGATATAAAAGTCTACATTTAATCAATCTTCATTGGCTACTGCCTAAGTTTACTAAAACAAGTAACTAAAATGAATATCAAAGCAATTCGTTCAGGGTGTAAAATTGCACAGCTACCATACCAACTCATCGGTACGCCACTTCTTCGTCTTTTCTTTAATTAAGAATGATGTCACCTAATTTTAAAAAAAAAATTAAAAAAGCGTTCTGATCTCAAAATGGGCTTTTTTTTATAGAATCATCTGGTTGAGATTTTTGAATGGAATCAGTTCTTATTCATTGTTCTTTGTGATAATACTAAGTTTGATGATGATCAAATGCATTTTCTATTAGTGTCTAGACGTAACAGATAATTTACCTGAGAAGATTATTCAATTCGCTAAACACATGAATATTCTCGATGAGTGCTCCGTAAGTAAACTATTTGTTTTCTAATGAAGAATTTACTTTAATCAGACTAGTGTCAATAAATGTAAATCTCAGGTCAATACTAACTTTCTATCATATTCACTTATGAATTGAATAGTATTTGATGAAACAATTAAAAGTATTTTGTTTTAACTTAGAGAATGTCATAACTAAGAAAAACTAATTAATAGGTCATTGCATAACATTTCAAAATAAGGGTGCAACTAAGGTTTTTGTGTTAGATACATCGCTTGCGTATTGTTGAACAATCATAAAAACAATACTTACAATAGGCACAATTCATATGCCGAAGATGACAAATCAATTCACCAGACTGTGGATCTTGATTTATTGACTTGACGTGGACACATGTAATGTATACCCAAACACCACCTTCTTCCAACATGATATATAAATAGAATGCTAGTGAACCAGTTTCAGTGACACTAACATGTGGCATCATTTCATTACAACTGTTGACTGTTGGTCTGAGATATCTTGATAGGTAAAGACTATCTGATTAGGGTTCCTCTAATATTTTGCAATCTAAATGCAGCACAGATGCTTTTCATATCTTCTCATTGAATCGAATTCTAACATTCATACTGTTAACATAATCTCTTTGTTCTCATTATGACATGGCAGATAGATCCAAAAAGTCCACATTTTGTCATACTCAACGTTGTTTTGAAATGACTGAATGTTTCAAAGTATGTAAAACTAATGTTTTTTGTTATTTAATATGATTATAATGGACTTACATTTTATCCTGTTTTTTTTTTCAACTAGAAACTAGGAATGTGTCACAAAAATCATTCAATGATGTCAAATTTTGAATTTACATCATGTAAGTACCACCTTTCTTAATTATATACGTAGTCAACTAATTGACTTCAGTCAATGAAAATTTCAGATGTTTATCATTAAGTTTTAGTTGATAAAACCATACTATGAAAGTTGATGTCATTATTTTAAAAAAAAACTGAGAGTATCCTCAGTGAGTGCTTTATCTTACAAGATGAATCAAGGGGAATGCTACATTTCCATTCTACATTTATATTTTTTCTTTTTCGATACTTTTATTATTGTGTAGGAGTTTCAGCAATTTAAATGATTCTTAAGATACTTCAACATCTAAACAACAGATTCTCTTTATATATAGTTTTGATCACTTTAAAATGGTAACTGATTAAGAGAAGGAATTGACTACCAATGAAAGTTAATCTAACCACGACGCCGTATGAATGAAGTTTGGAAGTAAAATAATCCCTACCTACCCACCCCCACCCCCAACTGATTGATCAATATGTTAAAAAAGGTTAATGTCCACCTCAATCACTTAACATTACTATCGTTTAAGAAATTTTGGGTTCTATGCGGTCCTCAAGTTGTTGACAACAGTTCGTGATTAGAATCACTTTTTTTAAATGAATTGTATGAAAGTAGTTTGTATATGTGACCTCGATCTACCATCGGCTGAACTTTACAGTACTCTCCTCAAAGTACTATGACCCGTTCTAAAGAAGTAACGATTCTGTCAGTTTGTGAGAAACACTCTATATTGTTGTATGTTCGTATCTATCCTTCTAGTCCTCAAGGAGCATATGAATTATTGGTTGTCACTTGACCAAAATGGAAAATACAAGAATACATTCATCATGAATCTTTGTAAACATCATGCAGCTGACACAGATAAAGTAAGTGTTCACGTTTATTTTCCACATTTGAATTAATACATTTTGGAATGGCTCTGATTTTTGGAAGTAGCAGATCAGTAACATGAGCCTATAATCACGTATCAACTGTATAACTGAGTAATTGGATGATAACACGAAGTTGATTGCTCCCTGGTTTTCCATAGTATGCAATGACAATCACCAGCCATAGAAGAAAGTAGCTCCCATAAGACTACTGTATCGAGAGTATCAAGTATAAATCATTAAGTTTTATCCACCTAACGAACGAATGATCTCGTTAACACTTCAACATTGAAGAATAATATGTTCTAAAAAGGAATTGTTTTCTAAGTAAGGAGTAGTGAACTATAGTCGTTTAATGTATTCAGTATACATGAGGTGAATTTTGCAATCTCACAAGAAGCACAATTAGTTCATTATTACCATTGTGTTTATCCATCAAGTGTTGAATATTGATTGACTCTATTGAAGTTGTTGAATTTTCTTCTCTAATCAGTTTAACTGAAGAATTTACATTCAGTCATTTTAGACAACATCATCAATGTCTACTTCAATCAATAGTGAACTTCTTAGTTATTCCATCAGTATGTTATCAGTTTATCATGACAACATTTTATTCGATTTTTTGTTCGTCTCTATGATAAATAAAAAACTTGTCATATTAACAAACATAATCAATGTATCATTGTCAATTTGATTATTTCTTGAATCTTTAATACAAAGTAACTTTATTTTGTTCTTCTGTTTGTGTATCATTTGCATTGATTATACTTTTCAGTGCATAGAAACGTTAGAGACAATTGTGAAGTTTCTAGTTCAATTCACCACTTAAGTGAGTTCATTCTACTTTGAGAATAAGTTAACTATTTAATTTGATAAATAAAAAAATTATGGGGGGTTGTTGTGGAGATAGTTAATTTGTTAATGCTGATGAAAATGTAACACGAATTGACTGAATTAGAAATATCAACCTTTAGGAGCCTGCTTAGTGGTTCAATGGTAAAGCGCTCGTCGCGGAGCCAGAAGGTCCTGGGTTTGATCCCCAACAAGGTCGTGGATGTGCACTGCTGAGGAGTCCCATACTTGGACGAGACAGCTGTCCGGTGCTTTCAGGTGATCAGTGGTTGTCTGATTCAGATCAATTCGTGATATTAGCATTAATAAAAAAAATCTTATCAATGTTCATTCTAATTTAACATTGAACATTTTGTTTTATCGTTTCAGATTTAAATAATGAATTTAAAAAACTTTGAATTGATCATAAAATTTAAAAGAATATTACTATAAATTTAAACTTTTACTTTTGTTTATTCAGTTCTAAGTTATATTGAAGTAGTTGATTGATAATGTATTAGTGTTTAGAATAGTAGGGAATAGGTTCAAGCTCTAATATGAATAACATTACTAAGATCAAAATCATATTTAACTGAAGAGTCTGAAGTAAGACGAAATGTATGTAGTGGATTTTACTGTTATCCATAAATAATCTGGGAGTAAACGGTAATGTTTTGGGTAGTTTAAGTATAGTACATGGACAAGCTTGAGTTGTTCGTAGGATGTCTGCGGTAGATGTTCATTATAGCTAAATAGGATAGATTTTAGAATTCTGATGATATAAACCTGTCATTCTGATTCATGAATTTATGACTTACTTTAGCCAATCTGAAGCCAGTAACTGTAAATGAATAACAAAAAATAAAAGTAATTTTTAGATGGAAACACAGATTAATGTAACTATTCAAGCTCTGGACAGGCTTTTCTATTCGTAAGTTAAAGGATAACCAAATCTTTATTCATTCGAATACCAATACAACACTTTTATTCTGAAACTTAATACAGGAACATAAATAGTCATTATCAGACGTATAAATTGATTCTGTTCGGGGTTCATAGTTGTCGTTCTACAGAGGTTAAAGTTTGGAACATGGACTTAGACTAAATTTAATGTTAGTTTAGGTTTAGTTATAATCAAGGTTAAGAGTTTTGTTTTAAGCATAGTGTTAATTTATGAGTAATATCTAGTCTGTTCGACAATAACTTAGTATTGTGTAAGCTACGGCCTATACTCTTAACATTTTGATGTCAAACATAAGGTTTATGTTGATAAATGCATACTTTATGAGCAAAAAACCAAGATACTACAGTAAGCAATTTATAGGTGGCTTCAAGTTTTCTAGATTGTCATTGAATAAATACAATAGCTATTATTTGTGAATAGTTTTGAATGCCTCAAGCTCACTCCCATACTATTCATATCTGTACTAAACAATAAACAATAACTAGGCAGTAGAATATCAATTGTACTTTTTCATTTACCTGTTGTTGTAGTACTCTAAAGAATTATACTTGTGATATTGCGAAGATAACCAACCGGCATTTTGATGGCAATTTAGGAAACAGTTGTTAAAATAACGTAAACAACTTACTTCTTCCTTTGGTGATGACCATAGTTATTTGCATGCCAACTTTATCGGCCACATCTCTAAGATTGAAACTTCACATAACCTTCTTGATGCTGATAAAAACAGAAATTGCAAATCGTAAAGTGACAAAATATCACATTTTCAACCTTTTTTTTCACTTCATTATTAAAGGCATAAATTGATAGAAATGGAATTAAGAACAGCATAGTCAAGAGTAAATTATCTATGTTAGTTACAACACTTTGTGTTGACGATAAACGTACATTATCATCAGCCAGATTATTATTAAATATTCTTGTTGTCTTTGTCAACATGGAAATAATATATTAAGGATGGATTATTTAGAAATGTGAATCTATTGGTGTTAACTCATGGATACGATAATAACGTTTTCTGGCGTTCTCGCTAGTGAGGAATCATGAGTTCATCCTAATGTATTTAGTGCTACTTGATTCATAAGATAACCAAGCTATATGTCACTTTATGATGTCATCAACAAATTAATCAGTTTAAATAAAGATCTTATATTAATAGTATTAGTATAGTTACAGGACATTTTTATGGGCACATATCTGAAAACTTCTAGTTGTAACACAACATCATTTACTAAACTATAACTCAGTAGAAGAATATAAACGATTTCTCCTAATGATCCTTCTCCTTTTTGAATAATTTTTCTCAGTTAGTCAATAAACCTTATCGTCTGATTATTTGAAGATGCTGAGGACTTTGAGTTGTTTCCTGTAAAGAATTCAAATTGAGCTGATTAATAAAGTCACCGAGTAGCTGTGAATTAAATTTTTGTCCAGACATGTTAAAAATCAGTCCTTCGGCCACATGCAGCGTAGAACTTGACACAACTGTATTGGTCAACGTTACCATACTTCTTTAGTATAGTAGTAGAAGTAGTATTAAGATCACTGGTAATAAAAAAGAGTTAACCTAAAGAATACAGTTCAAGAGCAAGGAATTAATTTGTAAAGACGAAGGAGTATAATAATTTAAAGCTCATGATTTAATGGAAGATTCTAAGCTAATCCATCTTTCGCACCGTAACCGATTTCGGGTCATATTTCATAACGCCTAAACCATTAGTTATAAAAGTCGCACCGATTTTCACCATGTAGTCCGAGTCTACTAACAGTCAGTGACTTCATGGACTAATACCATGTTTTAATTTGGATGTGTTCAGGTATTTTTCATAATACTTCAACTCCAGCTAAAGTCTATGGCGAAATTACACAAAAATGGGGGACTATAGATGACCTTGATAAACATCGCTTAAAGTTAAAAGACGACAGTTTACCATAAGCTGTAACTCAGCTGGTAGTGTCTGAAACTTCGCAAAGCCCACGAACTTCTGAAGTAAGCCTTTAAGTCACAAACGATGGCATAGGACCTCTCTGTCTACAGTGTTAAATGATACTTTCAAGGCAAGAAAAACCACCATCGTAGGAAGACGTAAAGTATATTTGTGTTTTAAAACTTGACGAATGGTATATGTTCCATCGATTCAACCATGGCTAAGTCTGCAACGAGCCTGATCTTCAAACATCTGAAGTTCATGACTGTATGTAAGGCGTCGCATAATCAACGAAACTATTATTTTTGAAACTATATTAGCAAAACTAATTACTTTATGATATTCATTAGTAAATTTTGATCTTTTTCTAGAGACTGTAAAGACCAGTGGTTCTAAGCTAATCAGATGGGATTATATCTAGCTTCAAGACTTTTGTTAAATACCGGTCAATCTAGTTGTTAAAACCCCCAAGCTTAAAAAAAATCTCCAGTTAATCCATTCTGTCATGCTTCTGTTCATTGCCTTAGATTAATGATGGTGTAGAAACACATAAATTCACACATTAACAATCCAGTTATTCATAAGTCTACTAATAACTGCATTGAAGTAATTTGTATTAAGTTTTGTTTGATTGATGTTCGTAGGGTACTAGTGAAAACTATGTGACACTGGACAAATGTTTTGTCTTAGTATGGAACTCGTCAGCAGCGCGCGCCCTGAAGGCCTTTTATTAGATTTCCTGGGGTGGTAGGGAATCTAGAGTGCACACTGCCAAAGATTTCCACACTGAAAGAAAACCAATGTCCGGTACTTTCTGGTTTTCAATGGCAGCCTGCTAACATAAATCTATGACGAATTCACTCTCTCGATAACATTTATTTTAAATATCAGAAATACTAACATACAAATTGAAGCAACATATATGACCGAATAATATTGTTTCCAATTAGATATTCATCAGGCTTTACTATAATATACAGTAATATTTATACAAATATGTATATTGGGTTTACTGCTTGACTTTTTAGACAACCAGTTACAGAACATTTTCCTAACGTTCATACTAATTCAATACACAAATCTACTCATGATTAGTGATAGTCAAGCAATCAATAGATGTAAATCTTCGGTTACTTACTGAATATCTTCAAAATTATTCAAATAATTTTCATTCTCTTCTCTTACTTGTAGCACGGCTTGTTGGAAATTCAAGTTAGCAGTCTTTCGCTAAACCATACCATTTATCTGTTTAAGTTTCTTTCGTCTGTTTGCATTTCATTTTTACTACTTAAATGTCAAAACTTATCTTCCTCCCCCCTCTTTCATGAAGTTTTGAGTTACTTCATCCGTTGGAGATTTCTTTCCATACTGCTATTACTATTCTAATCTCCATTGAGACGATTCTCATCTTATTGTCAGTTCGTACTTCTCCCTTTAGACTATTTGTGCAATCTACATATTTCATGGTTATCAATAACACTTCAGATCGATTTGACCGGTTCAATGATTAACACATTTTTACATAAATATTATTGCATATTAAAGTTTTGTTTGATTAGAATCTATGTGAATACAACTTTACTTTCTATAAAGTCTATTTTAGAGTGTTTAGAAAACGGAATTATAGTATCACTACACCAGTACGTGTTAGCTCAGAAGTTCCATTAGTGAAAATTCACCGATAGATCTAAAGATTGTAGGTTTAATCCATGGTGAGGTTATGAAATGAAACAATTGTTCAGTGATCACTGACTTACAATGATACCCACTAAAGTGAAATCATTTTGTGATGAACAAAGTCAATTTCCAAAAAGCCACTTCAAGTAAATTACAATTCAGTAAACAAGATGATTAAATGTTAGTGGTTGCAATGTCATTAATTGTTTGAGTATTAGTAATGGTATTAGTAGTAATAATAGTAGTAGTGTGAGTAATACTAGTAGTAGTTGTTATAATATTTCCGACCTATTAGTGACAGATTTTAACAGATGAGGACTTCTGTAACTTCAGTGAGAGTTGGATGAATTGGCTGGCTGAAGTTAGAACTGTAAAACTACTGCTTAATAATTCAGTGGTGTACAATTTATGTGATCTCTGAAAGTCTGGAAGATACTACAGATTATCTTCATTGGTATATTATTCTGAATTCCTGGAGAGTATGAAAATAGAACGAAAAGCATCCTTCTGGTTTCTAGTATTTCAAGCTATGATAAGTATGCGCAAGTTCAAAGTCAATAGCTTCCACAACATTCAGTACATTGATAAATAATTTTCAAAATGTAAAAACGATAAACAAATAGTTTGTTTTAATACTAGACGTTTCTTTTATATCAACACGTACTGGCACTTATAGCTGTTATGTTTCAGTGGGGAATTGTTTCGGATTTGACCGAGGGAAACATTAAGAAGATCAGCGAATTTTTTTGAAAGCTTAACATTCAGGTCGATTGGCAGCAAATGAATATATATCTAACAAGATGCAGTTTATCAACAATTTAGATAAGTAATCCGCAACTTCAATCTTACGAATCACTTCACTAGGAAAGTGAATGAAAACCAATCTTTTGAAATTTAACAGGGCAAGTGTTACCATCAGTTAATCATATTCTAGGACCTAGAACAAGTTGCTAGTCATTTGTAAAGAAAATCTTATAGCTCACTTCCATCATAAATTTGCCCTGATGCAGTCATTCAGAATGACGATGAAAGTTATACATTTAAAAAAATCCAAGTAACAGAATGAAATACAATCAGTATCTTTCAAACTTAATAAGTAGTATAGATATTCAGAAAATATTTAGTTTACCATGTTTCGGGAAAAAACAGTTTTATTTCGAATATTGATGCTCATTCAAAACTTTCCACCTGTTGCTAAATATAGATTGATAAATGATTCGAATAAACCATATGGAGTGCACTCGGTGTATGACCAGGCAACGTTGGTCGTATAACCAGGGCAACTTTTAACATTGGAGTTCATACCTAGAAATAAGAATAAATCAGAAGGCCGTGAGGGATGGAGTAAATGTTATGTTTGTATTTGAGTGGAGTTCTAACGAGATAGCAACGTGTAGGCTGGCTAACTAGAGAGAGAGTTGTTACCCACGCATTGTCGTATCGTGATCTGTTGGTGATGCTTGACAGAGCTACCTCCCACTAATTCTGCCCCCCGCTAAAACAAATATGGTCAACATTATTGACGTGTGCCTATGCAATTATTTTTTCAAGGTATTATTTACCACTACACATATTTCTGTTGGTTTTAAGTTTAGTGGCTTTTATCAGTCAATCAGTTAATCAGTTACAACGTAGAACTTTGTACATGCGTACATCACTTCAAGTTGCCGTGCCTCAGTTATCAGATAGAGGTTACATTGTCGGATCAAATCTCAAAACAGTGAAGGTCGAAACAGAGTTAGTATAAATGGAAAGGATTAGAGATCAAAAGTGAAATTTTAGAACACATTATTAAATAAAAAGAAAATTTGATAAATTCAGAAGCTAATGATTTGGAGGTAGACAAGGAATCAATGCACCTGCTCCATTACGAATGATTTTGAGCCATGTCACCTACAGTCTCTAACCATTTGTTACGATCATCAAGCGGACTCCAACCATGTAGTCTGCACCTAATAGCATGGCTTAGCCCAATTGTCAATGACTTCGTGGATTTGTGCCATGTTTTTGTTTGTCCACCTCTTTCTTTCAGTTTACTCCTACACCAAATAGCATTGCTCGTCGAGGTCAGTGGTTGTTGGGTATGCGTAACACATGTCCTAACCACCTCAGCTGACGAATATTTACTACTTAGTCGATAGATTTACAATGATTACATAGTAGTCTATTCCTAACTCACGTATTGCTTATTCAGTGGTTCCAACTTTTATCAGTGAACTGAACTACCTTGGAAAATAAATAAATAAATATTTTGATAGATGTTTACTTACTTACTTACTTACTTACGCCTGTTACCCCTCTCGAAGGAGCATAGGCCGCTCACCAGTATTCTCCATTCAACTCTGTCCTCAGCAATCCTTTCCAGCAGTCTCCAGTTACTGTTCATCCTTTTTATGTCTGCTTCCAGTTCTCGACGAAGGGTGTTCTTTCGCCTTCCTCTTTTTCGTTTTCCAACAGGATTCCAAGTTAGTGCTTGTCTCGTGATACAGTCAGATGATTTGCGCAGTGTATGTCCTATCCATTTCCAACGTCGTTTCCTGATTTCCTCTTCAGCTAGAAGTTGGTTTGTTCTCTTCCAAAGTAGGCTGTTGCTGATGGTTTTCGGCCAACAGACATTCAATATTCTGCATAGACAGTTGTTGATAAATACCTGTACTCTCCTAAGGATGGTTGTAGTAATTTTCTACGTTTCAGCTTCATAGAGAAGAACTGTCTTGGTGTTCGAATTGAAGAGTCTAACTTTGAGGTTGGTAGACAGTTGTTTGAAGTCTTATATATTTTTCAACTGTAGGAATGCTGCCCTTGCTTTGCTGATCCTTGCCCCTACATCTGCGTTTCATTCCAAGAATCAGAAGAGTATGTACTCGACTTTATAACTCAGTTTACATAAGTGACAGATTTTGTGCTAACGTTTCAACTTATTATTAAGTGGCTGTGGCGTTTAACAATGTTAGAAGACAGATGTTACTTATGAAATTTAATGATAATCTGTTTATCATTCTGAAGTTGGAAATGATGGTCTTCGGATTTTGCCCGCTCACCCAAATGTAATGCACCCTTCTCACGTTATGAGTATTCAGATTTCATCCTATAATGGATCGTAGAGGAGTATTGGTGATGATTGATTCTCATAGTTTATTGGCTGATGTAAGTCTATAAATAAAGTCATCAAAAATTAGAAATCAGCTAACAAAAGGTATTTGAATCATCCAAGGTATAAACTGATGAATCTAAAATGACTGCATTTTAAAGTATGTGCTGACGATGAGATGAAATGTAATAAAGGCTTTACGATTGAGCCATTCACCTGACAGAATACACCATTTTTGAAAAGTTTACGTAATCTGAATGCTTTTAGATTAGATTAAATAGTGTATTAGAAATTCAAAGGTATGTATAACTGACTGATATTTGTTTCTTGTAAAGATTGAAAAACCAATTAATATATTGGTAAGTTTACTAAATACACCATTAGATCTACAAATGTTATTGGAATTAATCAATCAATATTCATCAACTATGGTGCTTCTGATTAAATAACTCACAGATCACAATGAAACGAAATCACCTAAAGTGTACTAACTATATCCGGAAAACTGTCGAATGAGTGAATACTGAGAAGCAGTAGTAACCCTACCACAACACAACATTTTCAAAGTCAGAATGCAGAAGTTGAAGGATTATTATTAAATCTTGTGATTGTGTAAGTTGCTCATACGTGGTTAAGGCAGCTAACGCTATGGAACATGTGAAAGAAACAAACAAAAGTCTAGAATATCGCCAATAGAGTTATAAGCACAGTGGGATCTACCAATTAATCACCGCAATTAAAACAGTGAAGCAGAAGAATTACCCTACAATGTTGATTAGTTTACTAGCAATGTCTTTACTGTTCATAGTGTGCATACTATCCAGTGTTTTTGATTCGTTTAGTAACTTATCGCGACCTAATACAATTTTATTTTAAATCGTACCTTTATATTTTACATTCAACATTTGTAACTGCTCTAATCTATCATGTTCTTGGTATTACGAATCAATAACATCTCACAAGTAACTAACCTCACAAGACTATTCCGTAAATTCCAGTGAGAAGAAGTGACCGGTTAAATTCGACTACTGAGCGTTTAAGATATTTACCCAGCGTTGACAACGAATGTGGTCGCACAAATATATCACAAACTGACAGAATAGGAAATACCGACCACTGGAAGCCATCTTAGTGGTTTAGTGGTTAAGATTTCAGCATAAAACCTGAAGACGCTGGCCTTAATCGTCTAGCGGGGTCTTAGATATGCACTGGCCAGTGCCATTTCTTGGATTTTAATCGTTGCTGTGATATCAAACTAAAAGTCACCAATCTTCACAATACCCATTTATTAACGCGTTAATAGCAAACAAATTCTTCTTTAGGCCGGTTAACTTCTAATGAAAGGATTCTTACTTCAGTCAACAATAATCTTAAAGGGAACACAAATAATTTCCCAATAGGATAATCATAAGAGACTGAAGGAAGCAATTTTAAGACGAGAAGCAAACAGTCTACAACATAGGAAATAGACTGAAACAATCATGATTAAACGCTTAATAAAATTTGCTAGAATCATCTACTTGTAAAACTTGAATTGGCTTGTAAGTTTAACACTTTGATCCATTAAGTTGTTTCTTTATTTCACAAAAATCACAAGGAGACAGTGAACTTTAATCTATTCAATTCGTATGAATACACTTATGATCATCAAGTATTATGTCATAGTTTCAACAGTAAACTCTTTTTATTAGTACTTCAGTGAATAAAATAAAGCAAACTACTCAAGTAGTTCAGCCTTCAGATATTTGGTAATTCGTGATTGTTTCATTGTTAAGTATAATAAGCATTAATTTATCAAATCTTCACAGTAATTTCAGATTATAAAAATAGAAGATGGTATTACTGATGCTGATTTTCATAGTTTTCATCGTTACTGGTAAGTATTGTGTTGAATTGTGGCAGTTTGTATTTCTTACAGATTAATTTTGACTGGTTATTAGTGAAAAACATGGTTCAATGGACAGCAGTTTGATTCTAGTATGGGATTCTTTTATGACAGTGAACACCTTCGATTTCTTCAGCAAACTGGAACTAAGGCATTCCAGTTTCAAGGCAAATACTTAACCATTCGCACTACTGGGCTGGCAGTAGGGCTCGTAGGATCCCCACTTTCATCAGTTTGTGATAAACTACAACGATTATTCATTACCTCTGGTAATAAATGTCTTAATTCCAAACAAGTCAGAACCTCACCAGACAAAATTGTATACTAAAACTTTAGGAACATCTTGAAGTCAGTCACTAGTGAGCAGATTAGTACAATGGAAATAAGGTGGTTATGTGGAGATAGATGTTAAGTTTAGTTGTTATGATTTGTCATAAATCTTGACGAAATCAAGAGTATGCACTACCACGAAAGAGTATCATACTAGGACGAAATAACTGTCTAGTGCTTTATATTTTTCAGTGACATTCAACCAACAACAATCTGTAAGCAATACAACAAGTCTCTTGTTGGACAATGAAAATGAAACATTCATTCTCGGTATTTATTTATTGTAGGACTTAATAATGTTATGACTGATGAATCTGTTCAAGTAAGTTACTTCGTATTTTATCAATGAAACATTCATCCTAATCAAACTGATAACCGTATACTTGTATTCAATAGTTTCAATATATTTCGTCAATTGATGCTATAATATTTGATTATTTATAGAGTAAGCATGTATAGGCTTTTGAAGTGATTAGTGACAATGGAAGATCTCTGTGTGCTTCTGTGTTTGGGTGTAACTATGCTGCATTATCAAAAACAGTTCAGAGGAAAAATAAACTCTTACTTTATGAAAAGGATCAAACTGTATAAGATCGCTTTAGTGAATTTTCTTATTTCGGGACAAAGAATCAGAAATCGCAATCTATTAAGTCTACTCATTGAGTAATTGAGACCCTTACAGATCAGTCACATCTCGTCGAATATTCAGTAAATATGTGATTTGCATTACTCATTTTGTATGCATCTCATAGATTCCTTAATGACTATCAAATGTATTTCCCTCCCCGAATTATTGCAAGTTTACTATAATCCTATCATTCCGAACCCTGTATACAACTCCCTTTATTTAGTCTTTATTATATTGTGTATTCCATGTTACTAAATGGTCCAGTATATTATATATATATATATATATATATATATATATATATATATATATACAAGCAATTGATTTTATTTAATAAATGGCATTGTCTTAACTTCCATTCCTAGGTGTCTTTCTATTTAAACATCTAGGGAAGTCTTTGGTTAATCAGGCATCGTGCTAACTAGTCATTGTTTTCAAGTCTATAAAGTGGTAGTTGTAGAATAAATCCTACCAGTTCGTTTTCTCCGGCAAATGAAAAAGCATTTCAGATATAATTTTTTAAATGTTGTCATTTATATTCGTCACAGACTAATCTTACTTCATTATCAGTGACGAGCTTAATTGTCTAGTGTAGTTGAGGATACACACTTCTAATGAGTTCTACACGAGGACAGAATATTTGTCAAGTGTTTTGCTTCTCAGTGATACTCAGCCGAAATCAATCTTTGATAAATGCAAATGAAAGGTGATTAATAATGAATAGATGGTCGGAATAATGTATAAT